>OZ025292.1:2495000-2712500 GCA_964019185.1 Maratus speculifer | reverse complement strand
ACGAGTTTTCCACGGAATTAAAACAGAAACAAAACATAACTACCCGGACTGGATCCTGTTGAAGTACTCGTTGCCCTCAGCGTGGTATCGCACTAAATAGCGCGAAAAAGATTCTCAATGCAGGAAACCACCTCGAAACGCCTGTTTATCTGGAAACTGTGCGCCAGGTGGGTGCCTAATCAACTTGCACCTTAACACAAAAACAAACGTGGGAAAGCAGCATTGATGTTTATGTAGCGATATCACGATGAAGGAAATGAATACCTCAACAAGATTTTAACGATTGATGAGACGTGAGTTGACAACTGTAACAAGTTGCTGCTTCCATTCCCAGGTGGCAGACTTGTATGACACTGGACTCAAAAACTTATCCCACGTTGTGACAAGCGTTTTAGTTCCGTTGACTCTGTTGTGGATTTGTAGTTAACACATAGCTGTATCTTTTGTAATAGTTCTTTTTGGGTAGTTATATTTTGTTTCTTTCTAGCCACGGAAAAATTATTTTATGGATGACCCCCGAATTTTTCAGTAAATTATTATTCTGATCCTATTTAGCTACTTCCTGATACATTTCTGAATTCATTTCTTTTCGAAAACACATAAAATTGGCAGACGTTCTTATTCAGAAATTGTGTAATCGAATGGAATTTTCCATTTTTCGTAAAAGACAAAAAATCTTTGAGAAAATACTGCCAAAGTTGTCATTTTGAATCAAAATTCAAGACGCAATCGTACTAGTGATAAGAAAAACTTGTCATCAAGTGACTAGAATAGGTTATAAATCAAAAAGTTATTTATTTATTTTAAAAAATGGGAAATGCTAATCGATTACAAATTACTTCAATCATCAGCCTGTTAATTTTATGCCTTTATAAAGAGAAATGAGTCAGAGTGTGTCAAATTTCACGTTGTTGAGCTGGGAATTTGAGAGTAACCTTAAGTTGTACTTACAAAGATTATATTAATATACGTTCATTATCGCTAATAGTATTTTTACAGAACATATTCCTTGCCCTCTACATCCTGAGAAAAATTAAACCTAGTTTTGTCCCGTCTCG
Source organism: Maratus speculifer (assembly GCA_964019185.1). Lineage (NCBI taxonomy): Eukaryota > Metazoa > Arthropoda > Arachnida > Araneae > Salticidae > Maratus > Maratus speculifer. Next base: position 2,711,442 of record OZ025292.1, on the reverse strand, counting down.
ACTGTGTAAAAAAATGCAAGCCTGATCTTAGCCCGGTACAAGCCTGAGCTGAAAAAAATTAAGCCTTGATTCAGATGCCATATAACTGTCCGAAGCAGTTCTATATGCTGGACACTTCGTACAATTCTTTATATTGATATTGTCAAGCTATTATCGGCTCGTGACGCACAATTATACATATTCTTGCGAAAGTCAGATTCATCGGCCCAGTAGAGATCTTTATATCGGGCCGGTAGGCCTGCTTAATTTTTTTAATCGATCCGGAACGGCAGGTTCGTTCAATTTTTTTGCCGGCCCGGTCCTTTACAATTTTTTAGAGGCCCGATTAATCTATTAATTTTCTTCAAAACATAATTGCTTGTCCCACTGTAAACAACTAGATCCAGTTTCGCTCTGACTCGACTATGCTGAAAAAAAAAAAAAAAAAAAAAAAAAAAAAAAAAACATATAATGTATACATAAGACTCAGTCCAGCACGACACTGCTTATGAAATTGAGTTTGTGCTCAGATACGATATGATTGTCCGATTATATGATCTCTAATCTGGGCATATTATAATTTCTATAGTGATTTTGTCAAACTAGTATCGGTTCGTAAAACACATTTATAATTGTTATTCTCGTGAAAGTTCATAACCAATGAAAATGGTCCATATTTTATCTGTTCCGCTTATATTTTAATGTAGAGCCGTTAATGAATGAATAAATGTGAAATGAATGAATAAATAAAATGAATAAAAAACTAGTCATTGGGGGCCACCGTAATACTTACCCATCATGAATATGCATAATATAATATATGAAAATAAAACATGTATGAAATATTTATAAAATGCATTGCAATTTCAAAACAAAATTTAGTCGTATATTTAAATTTTTTAATATACATAGTAATGCTCTATTAAATATAATGCGATACGCATACGTGCCGCAAAAAGATTTAAGAATCCTTGTTTATCCGCGCCAGCAAAATTTTACTGTAAAATTTGCCTTATTTAATTGGAGCATTTTCCTGATTTAATAATGCACAAATTTCTGTTTTAAAAAATTGTTGACAAACATTAAAAATTTCGTAAAAGGCTCCCGTCGCGAAGGAGTTAATGAATTGCTAATGAACCAATTTCGACAAATTATATAAAACGCCAAGCTATTCAAGTAGTACCGAATTGTGTAACCGAAACATCCTTATAACTCCAAAAATAATAATCATATTAACTAACAGTTTACTGCGTCGGATTAAGGGTCTCATTTTCAATTAAAATATATCTTTGAATTGAAATTGAAATACAGGGTCCTGAGAAACCGAAGAATGTGGAAAATAGGATTACAAATATCTCGGCAACTAATAATCCGATCGACTTCATTCTTTATGCAAAATTTGTGCTTTTTATTGCCTTTTACATCCACTCATTAAAATACAAAATTTCGAAAAACTTCATATACATTTCATCAGAACGAATTTTTCGAGAGTCCGAAAAAAATAGTTCCGAATAATCGAGGTTACTGATATTAAATAGGCTTCGTTCCATCCTTACATACTAAGAACATACAAAGTTTCAAGTCTCTATCTCAATTCGTTCGGGAGATAAAGCATTTACAAGCACACAGACGGACGGCATTTTTTTTTTTTCTGGAAATAAAAATGTTTTTAACCGACTTCAAAGAGGAGGTTATGATTTCGACCTGTATGTATTTGTTGTTCACGCATAACTTTTGCAAATAAGAACCGATTTTGATTATTCTTTCTTTGTTCGAAAGTGTATGGGGCCCACATGGTCCCATTCGAATTTCATAAAAATCTGATGATTAGAACTTTTTTAAAATTAAAAATTTTAAATTTCAAATTCATTTTGAAGCAATCGACCAATTAGAAACGTTCATTTTTCATGCTTTTATGTCACACTTACATAGACAAACGATGTTTTCAAAGTGCAGAATTCTAACTGGACAAGGGCCGAGATTCACATAAATTTTGCACTGTTTGCGAAACGAGATTGATTAATAAGAAAATTTACTTAAAACAGTGAAAATTTTGCAAAAATTCATGTTTCTGATTGGTTAATCTGGTTTCGCTAACAGCGCAAATTCTACTTGGATTCCGGCCAAGTTCTCTTATCCACCAAACCAGAAGTATAGTATCTAGGGGTATACTGTAAAAAAATTGACCCATTTGCTGCAGCGTCACTTCACCGCACATTTATAGAAAACGGTTACTTTACTGTGTTATGGAGCATTCTCATTGGTCGTAAAAGAAATATTCCATAAAAGCTGTGGAGTGACGCTGTAGCAGATGGGTCAAAATCTTAACAGTGTACACTGTTAAAAATCTGATGCATTTTGTTGCAACGCACTCCCCTGCTTGTATAGAAAAAGAATACTTGGCCGTGAAATGGAGCTTTCTCATTGGTTGGAATAGAGATATTATATACAAGCTGTGGAGTGCGTTGCAACAAAATGCAGCAGATTTTTTACAGTGTATATAGTGAGGAAATCGGCTATCGTAACGCGAAATTTAAAAATGGAGGGCCAAATTCACAGTCAAATAAAATCCAGACACCTCATTGGTCGTGTGAAAAGGGTGAAAATCACGAATTTGTTTCTCCATTTGAAAAAGAAGGAGGGGTAAAGTAATTTTCAAGCGATTGTTACCGTCTGTTCTTATTTACGATAAACCATCGAAATTAACTCAGTTAAGATATTTTGATGACATTTTATAGAATGAGAATGAAAAACTTAGATTATAAATGAAAATAGATCAGATTTACTTCAAAATTGCCGCTACGATTTTTTCTCGGAAAAAGGAGTAAGGCGACATTTTCCCTACCGCTAAGAAATTATTCTCTGAAAAGGACGCGGCTCAATGACCAATAATGCGCTTGGATTTCACCGGACTATGATTTTGGGCCTCCATTTTAGAATTTCGCTATCGTAACACTTAAAATAGCGCACAAATATTCTATCCTTAAATGTGCAACGAAGCTGATGAAATCTAAAGATAGCAGCAACATATGCAGGACATTTTCTAAAATTGCAAGAATTATTGCTAGTCTAGATAATGTAATACGAAAATGCCGCAGATTTTGCTGTGATCGACACTTTGAAATTCAATAGCATCGTTGCACATTTAAAAAATACAAATTTTTAGCACTGTTTGGATAGAAGATTTTAACCTCATGTATTCTAGACAATGTTTTTAAATAAGTGAAAAGTTCTCAAAAATGAAGACTTAAGATTGGTCAATCTTGTGTTGCTAAACAGAGAATAATCCTTCGGATCCTAACCACAGTTGCAGAGATGCGAGTTTCTTTCAAAGTACGAAATCTTGCTGGAACAATTTTCGTATCCACCAAAGTGAAAGATCCACATCGATACCTGCACTGTTAAAAATTTGACCCATTTGCCGCCGCGCCACACCATAGCTTTTATGGAATATCTCTTTTATGGCCAATGAGAATGCTCCCTAAAACAGTAAAATAACTGTTTTCTATAAAAGCGATGGATTGATACTGCAGCAAAAGGGTCAAATTTTTAACAGTCTACAGACATGAGAAATAGGTAATCGAAAAGCTGAAAATTCATCTCTAAAGAGCCTTAAATGTTAAAGCACGAGTGTCTGTGCATCAGAGTGCTTGATATGCCTGATTCACAAAGTGATTAAAATATATTGCTATGTGCATGTACACTGTCTTTATTAGATTTACATTTGGACAAATATAAATGACGAAAAATTTTGATAAGCTTACCATTAAAGTTAAGCTACACTGTTAAAAATCTGCTGCATTTTGTTGCAACGCACTCCACAGCTTGTATATAATATCTCTATTCCAACCAATGAGAAAGCTCCATTTCACGGCCAAGTATTCTTTTTCTATACAAGCAGGGGAGTGCGTTGCAACAAAATGCATCAGATTTTTAACAGTGTAGTTAACTTCTTGCACTCATAAAACAAACTCGTTCTGGCAATTTTGATTTAAATCTTATCTGTTTTCATTTATAGTCTATTTTTCACTCTTATTTTATATAATGCCATCAAAATAACTTAATTGAGTTAATTTCGATGGTTTATCGTAAATAAGAACAGACAATAACAATTGCTTCAAAATTACTTTACCCCTCACTCTTTTTCAAATGGAGAAACACGTTCATGATTTTGACCTATACCACACGACCAATGAGGTCGCTGAACCACACCTGACTGTGATTTTGGCCCTCCATTTTAAAATTTCGCCTTTTGATACCCACTTTCGATGACCGTACGATTCAATGTTGACTTTAAGATTTCATAAATGCGGTAGCTTTACGTCGTGCCAGATCTGAAGAAGTTACCACATCCGGAAAACCTAAAGATTCACAACGATGCTAACCAATATTGTAAGTGTCTTTTGAAAAGTTGACAATCAAACAGTGACAAATAAAGCGAATATATCAGAACTCAGCAAAATGCATCCTTTAGTAATGTATTGCAAAGAGCCATCATATGTCAGTACACATAATTATGTATTACACATAATTACACGTCAGTACACATAATTATGTATAAATAACTAAAAAGTAGGAAATAAATTTAACTTTTTCAACAAAAAATATAACCGACTCCAAAAAACGTGCTAAAAAGAATTAAATAATTCGAAAAAATTCTCTAATGACAAATCGTTATCTAATAACCACACATCGAATATCGTACCGGTATAAAAACGGTTAAATTTAATATATAGAATTTAATATCCACCAAACATAGGTTTTCCAGAAAAGACTTTTTACAAGAGATTAATTTACATATTTTTGATTGCATTTTTGAATATATACATATAAAAAGTAATGAATTACTTTTTGAAGTTGGTGCCAAACTATCTTAAGTATAGTAAGAAGTATGGATATATTATGCCTAGTACCATAAATAAAATGGGGAAATCATTATCGATTGTGATTGTTTGGCACCAACTTCAAAAAGTAATTCATTACTTTTTATATGTATATATTCAAAAATTCAATCAAAAATATGTAAATTAATCTCTTGTAAAAAATATTTTCTGGAAAACCTATGTTTGGTGGATATTAAATTCTATATATTAAATTTAACCGTTTTTATACCGGTACGATATTCGATGTGTGGTTATTAGATAACGATTTGTCATTAGAGAATTTTTTCGAATTATTTAATTCTTTTTAGCACGTTTTTTGGAGTCGGTTATATTTTTTGTTGAAAAAGTTAAATTTATTCGGAATCTGCAGTAAATAAAATGTGTAAAACCGCCAAAAAAATTTTTTTCGATTTTCAAAACGATTGCAAGATTTACCTTATGCTACGTATAATGGATAAATATATATATATATATATATATATAAGGTCAATTTTGATTTAAAAATATAAATTTTAATTTAAAAATTTTAAATATTAATCATTTTTGAAGATAGATATATTTTCTAAAAAATGTAATTATTTTTAAATTTTTTAAAAAAGTTTTAAATTTTACAGAAAAAAATTAAATCATCTTTGTAATTTACAAAAATATTTATTTTTGAAAACATATCTTTTAAAAGAAAAAATAGTATTTTTCATATTCTTTGTTACAAGATTCATTGAAAATATGAACTGGAAATTAAAAAAAAAACCTAATAATAATAAGATGAATAATAACAATAATAAATCCCGAAGACAGTTGAATATATTATTGAAAATCATGGTGAAAGTTTTCAGGACTTTCCTAGTTTCGAATCTTCATTGTATTATATATACTGATGAAAATGAATTTGTAAATATATAAAGAAAATATATGTTGCCAAACGCAGAAAATAAAGAATTTAAACAGACATTTAAGCCGATTCTCGAAAAGATATTTTTTTTCCTTGCATAACAGCAAAAAACTTCCTGACATATTTTCTGACTAAATTTTAAACTTAAAAGCATGACAATTGCAATCGTGATTATTGAAGAGATTTATGATCAAATGTTTTTTTTTTCTATTTTCCGATAAACGAATTAAATCTTAAGGTAGATTACTGTCTCAAGGAGGTAATTTTTTTGCTTCACTCTCACTATCGTCGCCCGGAAATTCAGTTCGAAATGCCAAATTGACAACTCTTCTAAAAGTATTTCTGAGTTTATCGAAAAGTAGAAAATACTATTCAGTTATAAAATTAAAAATAAGAGCACCTGTTCGGATAAAAAAAAAAAAAAAAAAAATGTGCGAAAAAATGCAGTTTGGATCTGAGAGTTACATTGAAAAAACAATTTCTTACAATATTTAGCAATGATAAAAATTTTAGTTTGTAGGTTTTCTTAAAAATAAAATCAATATTAAAGTATTACCAACTTAACAAAAGTTATTTTTGGGCTTCTTATAAAATAATAAGGTAATCATGAGTTGTATTTTATATTATTTCATATTTTTGCTTCATGCGCTAGTTATAAAATGAAAAAATGATATTTTGTGCCAGTGGGAAACAGTGTTCTCGGATTTTACACCCTCCCCCCCAAGAAAATCTTAGAACAAAATTTCTTTAGAGTCTCAAAACATTGACCTAATGCATTTTGAATGGTTAATACTGACACTGTAACATATAACAATACAAAGTTGTTTTTTTTTTTTTTTTAATAAGTGAAAACATATTTAATTTTGCAGTTTGCTGGAAAGATATAAATACACTCTTTATAACTGGTTATAACTGGTTAAAATTGTACATACTCTATCCAAACATTTCCTAACCGCACCTAAAGTAACTTTGGTACAATTTAATTTATTTAAAATGACAAATCATTGTGATCATACATCAAAAGAAATTCTAGTGATACGACATCGCGAGATAAAAAATAATTAAATATAACCGTCGCTCTAAATAGGTTAATTATTTAATGTTAATTAAAATAAATGCATAAGTTTGCATTGTGATTATTTACAAGGGACTTATCACTTATAAATTTTTCGCAAAATTTCAATTTAAAATAACTTTGCCCTCCCCCCTCCCCGCAAAAAAATCTTTTAGAAATATTTTAATAGGACTATAAGAAGTTTTTCCTTGTAAATCAATTGCAACCCAAAAAGAAAAATGTAACAAATATGCTACAAGGAAATTATTCCTAGAAAAGATGACACACATAAACTTATCACTAAATAAAACAGACTGAGATAATGTCTCGATTAATCATATTTATTTACAAGTTATTAATAAAAGAAAACCAACTTTACAAAATTAATTAAATTAAAAAACAAGCAGACTTGAAACAAAATCAATTTTCTTATTTTATTCGCTCCTTCATTACATTGATAGCATGAAATTCTGTAAAAATTTTTAGCTTAACTTATATCTTTAGTAATTGTTAATAGTTACAAAAGCTAAATTTATGTAGGTCCGGGTCGACATCGTGCACTTAGTTTCAAATTCTTTTTTTATAGTATATATTAAAAAAAAAAAAAAAAAAAAAAAAAAAAAAATTAATTGGCGCCCTCTTCGCCTTTCGTTCTGGCGTGCAAGGCACATGTCCCCTTAGCAATTCCTAGGGAAATTGGTTGCCGTTTGCAATTATCGGTGAGGGCACAATTTCACACTGAAGAGATTTTTAAGCAAAAGCTAACCTATTTAAATGACAGAAAAATAGAGATGCATTTGATTTAGTTTTCCTTTCGAATTTTCTGGCTGTGAGACATTTTTACCAAATTCCATATTTATATATTTTTGTATGTAAAGAGGAGATACATTCCCCCCCCCCCGCCCCCCTCTGCAACCCCTAGGGAAATTGCTTGGTTTTTGGAAATTGTCGGTGAGGTACAGTTTCACACAGAAGAGGATTTTTGAGTAGAGACTAACCTATTTAAATGATAAACGGCATAGAGATACATTTGGTTCTGTTTTAATTTGAATTTTCAAGCTGTGAGACATTTTTATGCAAATTCAATATATATTCTACATATACATTTTTGTATGTAAAGACAAACAAAATATTCATTCGGCGCCCCCTCTGCAAACCCTAGGGAAATCGCTTGGTTTCAGGCTGTGAGACATTCTTATGCAAATTCCATACATATAAATTTTTCTATGTAAGACAAACAAAATCTTCATTTGGCGCCCCCTCTGTAAACCCTAGGGAAATCCCTTGGTTTCAGGCTGTGATACATTTTTATGCAAATTCCATACATATATATTTTTGTATCTAAGACAAACTAAACCTTCATTTGGCGCCCCCTCTGCAATCCCTAGAGAAATCGCTTGGTTTCAGGCTGTGAGACATTCTTATGCAAATTCCATACATATACATTTTTGTATGTAAAGACAAACAAAATCTTCATTTGGCGCCCCCTCTGCAAACCCTAGGGAAATCGCTTGGTTTCAGGCTGTGAGACATTCTTATGCAAATTCCATACATATACATTTTTGCATGTAAAAACAAACAAAATCTTTATTTGGCGCCCCCTCTGCAAACCCTAGGGAAATCGCTTGGTTTCAGGCTGTGAGACATTCTTATGCAAATTCCATACATATACATTTTTGTATGTAAAGACAAACAAAATCTTCATTTGGCGCCCCCTCTGCAAACCCTAGGGAAATCGCTTGGTTTCAGGCTGTGAGACATTCTTATGCAAATTCCATACATATACATTTTTGCATGTAAAAACAAACAAAATCTTTATTTGGCGCCCCCTCTGCAAACCCTAGGGAAATCGCTTGGTTTCAGGCTGTGAGACATTCTTATGCAAATTCCATACATATACATTTTTGTATGTAAAGACAAACAAACTCTTCATTCGGCGCCCCCTCTGCAAACCCTAGGGAAATCGCTTGGTTTCAGACTGTGAGACATTCTTATGCAAATTCCATACATATAAATTTTTCTATGTAAGACAAACAAAATCTTCATTTGGCGCAGTCTCTGCAAACCCTAGGGAAATCCCTTGGTTTCAGGCTGTGATACATTTTTATGCAAATTTCATACATATACATTTTTGTATTTAAGACAAACAAAACTTTCAATTTGCGCCCCCTCTGCAATCCCTTGAGAAATCGTTTGGTTTCAGGCTGTGAGACATTCTTATGCAAATTCCATACATATACATTTTTGTATGTAAAGACAAACAAAATCTTCATTTGGCGCCCCCTCTGCAAACCCTAGGGAAATCGCTTGGTTTCAGGCTGTGAGACATTCTTATGCAAATTCCATACATATACATTTTTGTATGTAAAGACAAACAAAATCTTCATTTGGCGCCCCCTCTGCAAACCCTAGGGAAATCGCTTGGTTTCAGGCTGTGAGACATTCTTATGGAAATTCCATACATATACATTTTTGCATGTAAAGACAAACAAAATCTTTATTTGGCACCCCCTCTGCAACCCCTAAGGAAATCGCTTGGTTTCAGGCCGTGAGACATTTTAATGCAAATTCCATACATAAACATCTTTGTATGTAAAGACAAAAAATCTTAATTTGGCGCCCTCTCTGCAACCCCTAGGGAAATCGCTTGGTTTCAGGCCGTGAGACATTTTTATGCAAATTCCATACATACTCATTTTTGTGTGTAAGACAAACAAAATCTTCATTTGGCGCCCCCTCTGTAACCCTTGGGAAATCGCTTGATTTCAGGCTGTGAGACATTCTTATGCAAATTCCATACATATACATTTTTGTATGTAAAGACAAACAAAATCTTTATTTGGCGCCCTTTCTGCAAACCCTAGGGAAATCGCTTGGTTTCAGGCTGTGAGGCATTCTTATGCAAATTCCATACATGTACATTTTTGTATGTAAAGACAAACAAAATCTTCATTTGGCGCCCCCTCTGCAACCCCTAGGGTAATCGCTTGGTTTCAGGCTGTGAGAAATTTTTATGCAAATTCCATACATATACACTTTTGTATGTAAGACAAACAAAATCTTCTTTTGGCGCCCCCTCTGCAATAGAGATGCACCGGATGTGGATTTTTGCCGGATACCGGATAACAGATATCAGGTACAAAATTTTACCGAATATCCGGTATCCGGCCGAATAATTTCTCATTTTTAATTTTAATAACATTTCGATTTTATGCTTGTTTAAAGAAAAAAAAAATTATTGCAATTTATATTACGCAAGCATTAATAGATTTTAATTCACTTATTAAGTCAAAGTTACTTAAAACCAAATGAATAGTAATAATTAAATATTGAAATTTAATATTTTTCCTTTTCAATTTTACGTATAAAACTTCTACCTTTACATGCATATTTATTTTCTACCTTATCTTTAGTATATCACCAGATTTAGGTGGTGTCTTGTTTTTTTTTTAGATTTTTTCATCCAAAAATCTCAAATAACACATAAATTTTGTCAAAATCGTGAAAAACATGTAATTTTTGTTAAATGATTGATTTTTTTTAAAAAAATGTGAATTTTGTCAAAAAAAATTGCTGATTTTGTCAAAAACAAACAAAATGTGGTCAAAAGATCACAGGAAGATGTGAATTTCATCAAATATCATGAAAAAAGTCCCAAATTTCTTGTATTGATTAACTAACAGAAAAAAAAATGTTTTTACCCTGTTGACACATAATTAACAAAAAAATGGGATAGTTATGCTAGTTACTCCTCTTGACTCTGTGTGAGAGTTACATTTTTCCTATTAAGCTCTTTTTGCATTGTAGAGCAAGTCTCAGAATCGTCACTTGCAATTTTAACATGACTGGATGACATAATTCAATTGCTTTGAAAAATTTTACTAAAATATTTTTTTTTTTTTTTTTTTTAATGCAGTTTGTATATTTAATGATTTTTTCTTTTGTTTTTACCACAATTTTTTCTATTGTTGACAGCTTAACTTGTGCAATTGATGTTCCAGCAAAATTTGAATGTTTCTTTGATATCAGCACCATTTTGTTCTTGATTTTCTAAACTAACACACTTTCAATCTGACGTATGAGTATTCATAAACTCTTTTGTTTGCTGGAAACTTTATTTTTCTACATGGTTTAAATACTTGGCTACAATTGGCTACTGTACTTGGTTGGTTTGACTACAGAGCTCAATACTTTAGCACTTACAATATAGGCCCATTGTACACATTTTTGACTCAGAATTTTTGATGTATTAACAGCAACTTCATAGAACTTTCAGATTAAATATTTATACCTTCCTCTTTTGTTGATATTCATAACTCAAATTAATAATAAAGTTATTAACAAAACACTTGAGAAGAACTATAAAAGTCAACTACTTCATTACTGCAATAAAAAATAAATAAATAAATAAATAAAACTGAAAGCAAAACAAAGATGAAATTGTAATTGATATTCTAGTTTTGATTTTATAAATACAGTTATGACTGAACACTGCAGTATTTTTACTGGTGAAAATTACAATAACACTTTTGAGAGGTGTAAAATTACTCCATTACTGAAATTTAAGAACAAATAAATAAGATAAATAAAAAAAATTGAAGTTGTACATATTTTAGTTTTAGTTTTGCAATTGCTGTTATAGGTTATGACAAAATATTGTCATATTTTAAATATATCTTCATTTACATATAACCATTATAATTTCATAATTGTGAAAATATATGAGTATTTATTTTTGTTAACAGTACTTTTTAGTAAGCTATAGTTGGCAAGGAGCAAATTAATTTTACATATTTTTTAAAATGTAAAATACAGAGTTTAAAAATGTTTCACTATCCGGCAACCGGATATTAAAATATTCGGCCGGAATGGATATCCGGTTTGAGTGCCAAATAAGCAGGATATCCGGCAGGAGCCGGATATCCGGTGCATCCCTACTCTGCAAACTCTGCCTAGGGAAATCGCTTGGTTTCAGGCTGTGGGACATTCTTATGCAAATTCCATACATTTACATTTTTGAACGCAAAGACAAACAAAATCTTCATTTAACGCCCCCTCTGCAACCCCTAAGGGAAATTGTTTGTTTTTTGGCAATGGTCGATGAAGTACAGTTTCACACAGTAGAGTGTTTTTGAGTAGAGACTGATTTATTTAATGACAGAATGCATAAAGATACACTTTGTTCAGTTTTGCTTTTGAATTTTCCGTTTGTGAGATCTTTTTATTCAAATTCGATATATATACATAAATTTTTGTATATAAAGACAAAAAAAATTTTTCATTTGGCGCCCCTACGCTTTCTGTTCTGGCGCCCGGGTTCAGATGATTGGGGGGGCACGTGCCCCCCCGGGCCCCCCCGACGCTACGCCTATGCCTGCTCCTATACTTTTAGTTTGACTTTCAATACCTCATTTTTAAATGTCAATTTAAAAATATATTTTATCTTTCATTTCTTAAATAAATCACGGAAAAAAAAAATCAAATTTTCTTTCTTTCTTTTTTCTTTTCTTTTTTTTCTTTTTCTTTCTTTCTTTCTTTTTTTTTTTTTTTTTTTTTTTTAATAATTACTTGGGAAATAATTGTTGTCCTCGGTAGAGAACTGGGAAATCTGAAGTATATATGAATCTTTGTTTGTATTCCGCAACTCATTCGTTTTCTGGTTGGTCCATGCTTAATGTCTAGAAATGGAATACTTTTATTGCTACAATGACAAAAAAAAAGTATTAAAAACTACAAAAAAATTAATAACTCAAAAAATTTTAGGTGCAGGTTTCAAACAAGTTGCATTTGAAAGTAAATTTTTTTCTTTATACGACTGTGTAAAAAATGAAAATGTGCGATGTTTAGAAGTTTAAAAATTTACAGTACCGAAAATTGTTAAACTGAAATTTCATTTAATATTTGTTTATGATTGGTCCAGGAATATTAACGTGACTCGGCCTTTTAATATGACTCTGTTATTTCGTACGCCATTTATGTATCGAAAAATGATTTAATAGTACTTCCAGTAATGTATTTTGTTAATAATATTAGGCATTAGAGTTTAGATATTATTCTAATAGTATTTTAGATGACTAAATTGCGAATGTTGCCGATCTTTGTTTTCGCTAAATCATTCCATATATATATATATAAAGATTCTTGAAAACCTAAAGTAGGAGGATGTGTGTTTGTAGGATAGTGTTATTTAGTCTTAGGGTTTTAGTTTGTTGATGTAGAAGGAATTTTAAGTGCGACTTTAATAAAACCTGACACTAGACACGTACTTTAGACACGTGCTATGCTTTTGTCATTCGTATTGGCAATGTATAGTGAAATCGCCATGATTTATCGATATCTATCTTTGATAATAAAGAGTTTATTTACATCTGTTTATCTCTTTCTCATAAACGCCGTGCGAGTAGCGTTTGATTTAGTATTTTAATGATTAAAAATTTAGTATTCAACATTTAAACTTATAAATTTGGGTAGAATCATTGAAAACAAAATAAAACAAGGAGGCGTCTTGGATGGGAACGAGGTCCCTAACCTTTCAGAAGCAGAAAACGACCCCACCCACCAAAGAAAAAAAAATCAGTTTTTGGATTGAAGATTTGCTGATTTTAAATTTTCGGTTTCGTCCACCGATTTCCTGTGGTTCTGTTTCTAATCTCCTCGAGATTATTGTGCTCTCTTGCTTGTGGAAATGTCTGAATTCTAGCAATATTAAGTATACCATATCACCAATAGAATTTAAGCTAAGCCCCACCCAGATTATTATTTTCAAATACTGCGTAGAGAAATCTTAAATCATTTCTTTGGGCTTTCTTTTCAAAGGTTCTGTGGTCAGTTAAAATGTAAGTAAAATAAAGTATAATTTAGAAATTTATCATTTCTTTTAAAATAAGTTTTATAAATAGTACTCGAACTTAGGCTCCGGGCACGCGTGTATTTTGCCCAACTTGAACTGAATTTTAAGAAATCCTTTTTTCTCCTCCCTCCTGCAGTTTATTAAAAATAGAAAGGGAAGGTATTACAATGGTTCAGGAGATAAAGAGTCCAACCTACTTGAGGAAAGGTTCTCTGTCCTGCAGTTGGATTGAAGTTTTTCTTCCTTACCTACGCGTGACCACAAGTAGTGGTTAGGTCTGTCTGGACCTGCGAACACATGCGGGTTTGCACAACTTCAATTGAATTCTAGAATTTTTTTAATCTCAATTGTTTTGCGGTTTATTGACAATAGAATGCAAGGAAGTTACAATGGTTCAAGAGAAAAGGAACCCAGCCTTACTTGAGAGAAAGGTTCCCTGTCTTGCAGTTTGATAGAAGTTTCCTTACTTGACATGGGAAAGTTATACATAAAACACACCAACGAGTGACCACAAGTAGTAGTTATGTCTGTCTGCACTTTTAAAATCCACAGTAATTTTATACAATGTTGTTTTAAGGCCCCTGTTCTCTATCGAGGAAATGCTCGCGAGCTAATGCTATTCCTATGGAAAAGCATTTTTCTAATAAATCTTTCGCATTTTGACATTTTTGAATATATATATACACTATATTGCCATTGATTATTGGACACTTGCGAGTTTAGACATTTTGCTAAATATCTAGAAAAACACATGAGGAATCATCTCGAAACTCTTAGTGTATAAATTAAATATAATAGTATACGTCATACATCTCCGTGAAGATTTTTTACCGAAACTCCATAGGAGACCGTCAACAAATTAAAAAAGAATGAATGTCTTTTGAATAACCCTGTCAAAACTAATGTAGCAAAAGCGCTCAAACTCTAGATTATGATTGAATGCCTTATTGTAATACACTGTGTTCATTTTTATGCAAATAGCATGCATACTCGCAGAGTAATTAAGGTTTTTATAAAAATGGTCCCAAATTTTTCCAAGTTTTTTCCTTATAATTTTCAGAGGTCTTAATATAAAATAATATTTTTTTCAGAAAATATGACAAACAACATTGCACACAGTACCCTGTAATCAGAATTAAAAAATAATGAAAATTGTTTACAAAATGAGTTGGTTTACTAAATAATTTTTTACTGCGCATGCGTCAACGATATCAAAATTTCATTTGCATATTATGTTAGCTAAATGTATAGAGGAACTTTTGTGAAAGTCACAAAATCATAACTTGAAAATTCTGAAAGTAATCGTCAATTGAATAAGTTGAAAATCCGTTATTCTCAAAATGAAGCAAAAACAAGAGGGGTTGTATCCATATATTCATTGATTAGTGTCAATATAGAATACACAATACGGGATGTTACGACTACTTTTGGATAAAATCCCTCATTTTTTTGCTTTATTTTGGAAACAACGGATTTTGTCCTTTTTCTATAGACGATTACTTTCAGAATTTTCAAGCTATAATTTTGAGACTTTTACAAAAGTTGCTGTATACATTTAGCTAACATAATATGCAAATGAAATTTTTATATCTTTGACGCATGCGCAGTAAAAAATTATTTAGTAAACCTACTCATTTTTCATACAATTTTTATTATTTTTTAATTCTGATTACAGGGTACTGTGTGCAATGTTGTTTGTCATATTTTCTGAAAAAAATATTATTTTATATTAAGAACTCTGAAAATTATAAGGGAAAAACTTAGAAAAATTTGGGGCCATTTTTATAAAAACCTTAATTACTCTGCGAGTATGCATGCTATTTGCATAGAAATGAACATAGTGTATTACAATAAGGCATTCAATCATAATCTAGAGTTTGAGCGCTTTTGCTACATTAGTTTTGACAGGGTTATTCAAAAGATATTCATTCTTTTTTAATTTGTTGACGGTCCCCTATGGAGTTTCGGTAAAAAATCTTCACTGAGATGTATGACGTATACTATTATGTTTATACACTAAGAGTTTCGAGATGATTCCTCATGTGTTTTTCTAGATATTTAGTAAAATGTCTAAAATCGCAAGTGTCCAATAATCAATGGCAATATAGTGTATATATTTGCATTGGATAGCTGAGGTGCATGCCGTCAGAGCACCTTTTTTACTTTTTCGATTTTGAATGCAGATATTTTTTACAAAATTAGTTTCAGTTTCAAAACCGGTTTCGAAACTGAAAGTGCTTTTAAAAAATATATATCTGCAGCCAAAATCGAAAAAGTAAAAAAGGTGCGCTGTCGGCATTGCACCTCAGCTATCCAATGAAAAAAAAAAAAAAAAAAATTCAAAAATGTCAAAATGGGAAATAGTTATTAGAAAAATGCTTCCCCATAGGAATAGCATTAGCTTGCGAGCGTTTCCTCGAGCGGCAGGGGCCTTAAGGAGTGACCCGGGAGGACATCACGCCCCAGAGCAATGAGGTATCCTCTCCGGAAGATTTGAGATTTTGTGGTTTCAATGATCAAAAAATTCAACCCCTCTCCCGTCCCTTGAAACTGTATAATGCCCCCTCCCCCCTTAGAGCTATAGAAATCCCTCCGAGAGAAAAGCGTCTGAATTCAACATTGATTTTATGTATTTATTTTTAGATTTAAAAATAAAACAATAAAAAGATATCTCATGTCCCCTATGTGGTAGATAAGTTCTCACCCAAGACATGGATGATAAGCATTTCACATCATTAAATTCACCCTACGTAGCAATGTGATACCATTCTTTCTGAATGCGCTTGAAAGCAGTTAGAACTGTTTCTAATCAAATTATACCAGGTGGTAGACATGTGATGGGCGTGTCTTCCTAACTTTAAACGCTGATTAACTGTAATTTTTCGCCGCAGGATTACTTTTTTTCTCCACAATATTTGTACCCACAGAATGAGAAAACTTGCTTCATTGGAGCGACTAAACATGTTCAATATTTGTTGTTTTTAACGAAATTGTGAATAATTAATCGATTCAAATGTTCAAATGTCTTCGGGAATGATTGGGGTGTAAAAAAAATCAAACAATTCTAAACAAGTCGGAAAATGTCTGTCAGATATGTTAGCAGTAAACGTGTTAGCAATGAACGTGTTAGCAATAAACGTGTTAGCAATAAACATGTACGTACGCACTAAGGCAATACATGTGTAAGTAATAAACGTGTTAGCAGTTAGCAATAAACATGCATACAATAAGACAATAAATGTGTATGCAATAAGGCAATAAACATGTAAGTAATAAACGTGTTAGCAATAAAGCAATAAACGTATAAGCAATAAACGTTAGCAATAAAAGTGTAAGCAACGTTTAACCCCTTAAGGCCCCTGTCCTCGCTCGAGGAAACGCTCGCGAGCTAATGCTATTCCTATGGGAAAGCATTTTTCTAATAACTCTTTCGCATTTTTTTTTTTTTTTTTTTTTTTTTTTTTTTTTTTTTTTGCATTAGATTGCTGAGGTGCATGCCGACAGCGCGCCTTTTTTACTTTTTCGATTTTGGTTGCAGATATTTTTTTAAAAGCACTTTCAGTTTCGAAACCGGTTTTGAAAGTGAAACTAACTTTGTAAAAAATATCTGCAACCAAAATCGAAAAAGTTAAAAAGGTGCGCTGTCGGCATGCACCTCAGCTATCCAATGCAAAAAAAATTATTAAAAAATGTCAAAATGCGAAAGAGTTATTAGAAAAATGCTTCCCCGTAGGAATAGCATTAGCTTGCGAGCGTTACCTCGAGCGAGGACAGGTTGCCCGAACGCCGTTCGGGACAGACGAATTTCATTAATTCATCATTTAAAGCTTTTTGACACCACTATTATTTTTAAGAGAATTTTCATAGTATTGAAAGATGAAAATGTTTAGACTGAATTTTACTAATATTTTATTTAAATAATAGTGGTGTGAGTCCGCTATTTTCAATTTATTCAACGGAAAAGAATTAACTAGTTAAGGGATCCTTATATATGTTACAGGCCAAACCCGATTTTAGGCCAAACTAGTTTATCCTATCGCCCATCGGATAGACTAGTTTTTCCTAGGCCAAACCGGTCTATCCTAACGCCCATCGGATAAACTAGTTTTTCCTAGGCCAAACCGGTCTATCCTATCGCCCATCGGATAAACTAGTTTTTCCTAGGCCAAACTAGTTTGGCCTAACTTTTATAGGATAAACTAGTTTGGACTGCTGTTTATTGGTCTGACCTAGTTTATCCTAGGCCGATCTAGTTTATCCTAGGCCAATTCAATTTCGCTTGATTTTATTGAATTCAATGACCGCCACAGCGCCAACATTCTAGTTTGTCCTAGGCTGATCTAGTTTATCCTAGGCCAAAGTAATTTTACGTGTTTTAGCTCACAAGAGTCAAAGTGTGAGAAATAATGGAACTGGCACGTTCTGCATGTATGTATGTATGTACGCATGTAGTACGTATTTACGTGCGTATGTACGTAATGCGATAACTCGTGATAGAAATATCCGATTTGCTTCAAATTTTGGATGTACATTCATTGATATAAGGTATTTTTCTGATTAATTTTGGGAATTCATTGGATAAGAATAAAGGGGAGTGAACGGGAGGCTAATCCCCCACCGTTAATTTAGAGAAATGGATTTTTCATGCAGAATTATCAGTTTTCATTTAAAATTTTAGATATCGAATCATTCTGACAAGGCGCCTCCATGATTAGTTGTGGATGTTGATTTTTAAGTGTAAAAAAGGACAATGTAGGTTACCCCCCCCATAATTTAGATAAAAGATTTTTGACGCAGAATTAACGGATTTGCTTCAAATTTGTATATAGGCTCTTTCTGATAAGGGGATTCCCTAAATAGTTTTGAAGGTTTAATGGTTAAGTATGAAATGAAAAATGAAGGATTACCCTCTTACCTATAAAAAACTAGTTTATCCTATGGGCGTTTAGATAAACTAGTTTGGCATAGGAGAAATCAGTTTATCCAGTTGGTGTTAGGATAAAATAGTTTGGCGTAGGCTAATCTAATTTGGTTTGAAATCGGGTTTGGCCGGTAAAAACATATCTATCACTAGAATAAGTATAAATGTGTGTTATTGCTTATAACATCAATACAGAAATCTAACATGACCACCGTAGAGACATGATGCATTGGACATGGTGTTTGTTTATTTTTTTCCGCAGACTGGTGCCAACAGAGATCAGACTTGCATTTATTATTATTATTATTATTATTATTATTATTATTATTATTATTATTATTATTATTATTATTATTATTGCATATTCGAGCCAGATCGGAGCTGAACATAATTTGGAATCGAACAGCGTTTTCCATTTTTGAGAAATTAATTACCTGTCGACATATAAGCTATTTTTGTCACGGCGTCAATTTTTTTTTCTTTTTTGTGAATTTGTAACCGGAAATTCGATTCAAAACGTATCTTTAGTATTTTCTCAAAGATACATAGCTTTTATGAAAAAATGGTTTACGCCATTCGATTAGATATTATTTGAATCTGTTAACCTTATGCATTTCCGAAAAGGAAGTAGTTCATAAATGTGTTATGATGTAGCTCTTTAGGATTTGAGAAAAGCCTTAAGGAATGACTGAGAAATATATTCACAAATCTACTTTTTACTGAACGGATTCAAAAGTTATGATATTTATAACTCTCATTTTTTTTCGTTCGTTCTAGACTACATTGATTATTTAATGAATCCCTATTTGAATATTGAAACGTCTAAGAATCTAGAAAATCATTAATACATTGTCTATTTTCCATTCTGCGAACACATCATAATTTAAAAATACATTGTTAATTTATCCAATAGGTATATAAGCAGTATTTTTTAAAGGAATCTTAATTGTATGTGAAGTAAAACCTGAATTTTTTGCAGAAATTGAGTAGGGACAAATCGAGCGGGACTGAGTCTTTTTTCACTGATTTTTGTACAGACAGAGCTCTGCCTGTACAAAATAAATAATATTAAAGTAAATAATAATAATTTGCTTGCATAAGCAAACACCATGTCCAATGCATCATGTCTTTAAGGTGAATATGTTAAATTTCTGTATTGATGTTATAAGCAATGACTCTTGACACACATTTATACTTATTTTAGTGAAAGATATGTTTTTTACCGGCCAAACCCGCTTTCGAGCTAAATTAGATTAACCTCGGCCAAACTATTTTATCCTAATGCCAATTGGATAAACTAGTTTTTACAACACCAAACTTGTTTATCTAAATATTCATAGGATAAACTAGTTTTTCCTAGGTAAGAGGGTAATCCTTCATTTTTCCTTTTCTACCTAACCATTAAACCTCCAAAACTATTCAGGGAATCGCTTTATCAAAAAGAACCTATATCTAAAATTTGAAGCAAATTCGTCAATTTTGCATCAAAAACCATTTATCTAAATTATGTTGTGTTACCTACATTGCCCTTTCTATTAGGCTTAAACAATAAACATCCACAACTAATCACGGAGGCGCCTTGTCACAATGATCCTATATCTAATATTTTAAATGAAAACTGATAATTCTGCATGATAAATCCATTTCTCTAAATTAACGGTGGGAGATTAGCCTCCCGTTCGCCCTTTTTTATTCTTATCCGATGAATTCCCAAAATTAATCAGAAAAGTACCTTATCAGAATGAACCTACATCCAAAATTTGAAGTAAATCGGATATCTCTATCAAAAGTTATCGCGTTACGTACATACGTACGCACATACGTATGAACATACGTACATACATGCGTACATGCATGTACAGAACCTGTGAGCCCATTATTTATCTGGCTTTCACGCCTGTGACCTACAAACACGTAAAACTACATTGGCCTAGGATGAACTCGATCAGCCTAGGACAAACAAGAATGTTGGCATTGAGGCGGTCGTTGAATTCAACAAAATCACGCCAAATAGAATTGGCCTAAGATAAACTAGATCGGCCTAGGATAAACTAGTTCAGACCAATAAACAGCAGTCCAAACTAGTTTATCCTATAAAAGTTAGGCCAAACTAGTTTGGCCAAGGAAAATCTAGTTTGTCCTATGGGCCTTAGGATAGACTAGTTTGGCCTAGGAAAAACTAGTTTATCCGATGGACGTTAGGATAAACCGGTTTGGCCTAGGAAAAACTAGTTTGTCCGATGGGCGTTAGGATATACCGGTTTGGCCTAGGAAAAACTAGTTTATCCGATGGGCGTTAAGATAGACCGGTTTGGCCTAAAATCGGGTTTGGCCTGTAACATATATATTATAAATGTGAAAGTGTGTCCGAAAAATTGGAATGAACTTGGCTTCAAAACGGATGGATTAATGTCTTTGAATTTTTGCATATGGATAGATTATAGGAGTGGAATGAACATAGGCTAATTTTTATTTATTTTGCAGGTGACGGTGCCTGGGCAGGGTTCGAACCGGAGATCCCACGGTCAGTAAGCGAGCGTCTTATCCGCCGAGCAAAAGGGTACCTCCGTCGCTTCCTGCGAGAAACTCGTTTTTACTGACCGCGCAAGATGGTCGCCACAGTACTCCACCCCCAATGAGAAGAACGTCGCGTTGACGTTGGACGAGCGATATGCACTCGTGTTGCGCTGGCGCCTGCCAGATGCGTTGTCGTTGTCGTGCTGCCGCCGATTGCACGTGTGACCCATCGATGATGCGCGGCGTGGCAGGCTTTGCTGCTGTGAGCGTTACACAGGCTTTGGTCGTGTGCTCTGAGCGTTACAGAGGCTTTCGTGCTGCGAGCGTTTCGCAGGCTTTGGATGCTGGGGGTGTTTTTAGTGCTGCCATCTGTTGGACTAGAGCGAAGGTGGTGAAGTGTGTTCGTTTGTCCGAGGTCACCAATGCAGGTGACGGTGCCTGGGCAGGGTTCGAACCGGAGATCCCACGGTCAGTAAGCAAGCGTTTTATCCGCCGAGTAAAAGGGTACCTCCGTCGCTTCCTGCGAGAAACTCGTTTTTACTGACCGCGCAAGATGGTCGCCACAATTTTATTCAAATATTTTCCTTAATATTTCAAAATTTAATTATTTTTCATACAAAATCAATAGGCATTTTTCAGATAAATTTTAACCATTTTCCTTTCCTGTTGCCAAGAAAATAAAAAATCGGATTAATAATTTTTCAGCGGCAATGAATTTTTAATTAAAAAAAAAAAAAAAACTTCCACGCGAAAAACTATAATAAAATAATTTAAAAGAAAATAAATATGACGTCATGTTTGAAATAAAAATAAAAGGTGTATTTTTTATAATATATTTGTAAAAAATAAGAATAAATTCTTATTTTTTATTTATGTATGGATCCATATAAAAACGTATGAGCTAGTGAATTTTAGAACCATTTTAATACAAGTCATATTCCAAATATTAAAATAATTGAGAAAAATTATAAAAAAATTATTTTCAATTTAATCATTTTTATACTAAGTAAATGCAATTAAATTTCTTATAAATTGAATCTGGAATGTTTAGATAAGAATTTAATATTTACAAAATATAAAATACAGTACAATATATTAGGTTTACAGCTTTCTGAAAGACATAAAAATAGCAGGATAAAATTTAGATGAGTTCAAAGTATTCGAATATTTTATTTTGCGCAACAATATTACCTTATTAATATGAAGTAAATGGTAGTTAATTTTTTGTAGCACCCACTTTTGCTTTCATAATAGCGTACAATCGATCTTGCATACTATACATATCTGCTATTAAGAAACTAGTAAAAAAAACTGAGTCTTGAAAAAATTTCATTCTCTACCATCTGTCCTATCTCATAAGTTTCTTTTTCCTATCAGTTAATATTTGTTTTATGTTTTGCAGCCGCTCTAGTAGTGGCAGCACGCGTTGACTTGCTGTACGAAAATTCAGTAATGCATTTCATCTCATCTCAGATTTTAAAACGTCAACAGTGCTGATTGAGAAAACGCGGTATACGGAAAATGGATTTTTGAAAAATTCGTTTTCCTCTGTATGTTAAAGAAAGTTTTCTTAATGTGTTTTCTTGTACTTTCTAATTTTTCTGTTTTTCGTATTTCCTATAGGATACATTATTTTATATTCAAAAATGTATGTGCCTATAGATATTTTCTTAAATGTTGTTGCCCCACCAGTGGCTGAGAGATTCTGCCCTCAAAACTGGTAGACGGCAGGCGCTGGATTAGAACAAAACCCAATCGCGGTCGTCAGCCCAATCATTCGGAGTTTTCCGTGGTTTCCTTCGAACTTAGGATTTCCTTGCTTAAATACGGGTTGGGTTCCCTTAGAAAGACCCCCCCCCCCTCCCTCCACGGAGGACACCACCTTGGGGGCCCATATCCCATGTGTTGTCCGTTTGGGAGCATATTTAGCAATTGTTTATAAATTGTTTATTGTATCCTGTTACAAAAATAACAGGATGTTGGAACCTGTTACCAGCGCTACTGTGGAATGATGTAACCTGTTAACCAAAAATAACCATATTTCCCATCTCTACATCTCAGTCACAATGTGACGTCACTGAGTGGTGGCATTTTGGTCACAATGTGACGTCACTGCCACTGAGTGGTGGCATTTTGGTCACAGATGTGATGTGACCAAAGTGACTCACAGTGACGTCATTGTGATGTCACTGTGACTATGCATGCTATGAGGGTTATGGTCTATTTGATTATAAATAATAACCGGTGATTGTTAATAATGACCAAATGATATACAAATAAATCGGTTAATGAGGTAAATTTAAGAGAATTTATCAAATTAACCGTGTATTATAAAGGGTGTACTCGAAAAAATATTTTTCCAGCCTTAATAGCTCGAAATTCTCTGATACATTTTCAAACTCATTTTTAAAAGTAGAAACATGAAACTTGCGGTGGTGATTTTTTAAAAGATGTTTTCGCTCAATCCATTAGAATTTGATTTATAAACAATTATTTTCTCAGCATGAACCCTTTTTTTTCGGTCCAAGGTCTCCCGCATTGGAAAATTCGGTTCAAAGTGCCAACTTTGACATCATTTTTTTGCAATTTTTTCTAGTCTC
Source organism: Maratus speculifer (assembly GCA_964019185.1). Lineage (NCBI taxonomy): Eukaryota > Metazoa > Arthropoda > Arachnida > Araneae > Salticidae > Maratus > Maratus speculifer. Next base: position 2,687,746 of record OZ025292.1, on the reverse strand, counting down.
ATAAAAAAAAAGAAAAGAAAAAAATCAAGTTATTAAGGCAAAATTTCCTTTTATTATTTTTACTGAATACTTAAAAATATTAATATAAAGAAAGTTTTAGAGTGTTAAGCAGATAAAATTAATTAATTTTAGCCCATCTAATTGCAAAATATACCAATACAATGTTTAAAAACCCTAATTGTGTAGATAGGTATACCTATTTGCTCCAATGCAGCATACATTAAGGAAAGCGTAGGACAACTGATACGAGAATAAACTTCAAGCAACACGTCCTATAAGAGGAATTTTATAGGACGTGTTGCTTGAAGGTCCCTTATTTTTATAGGCCCCTTTATAAAACGTGTTTCTTCAAGACGATCAACGAAATTTTGAGATGGCCCTCACTACTGTTAAACAATCAATGATTGGGCGCGAAGGGAGGGGGAGAAATAAAGAGTACCCAATTTGTCTGGCGGAGTGATTTTTATGTAATAAGGCAAGTGTGTGGCTATGATGGGTCATCGAATAATATTTTTAATAGGTATTAACACCCTTTGCGACGGGAGCCTTTAAGGAATTTTTAATGTTTAGTCACCGGTTTCTAAAACCAGAAATTTGTGCCTTATTAAGTCGAGAAAATGCTCCGTTTAAATCAAAACTGCATACATATCAAGTGTTCCAATACAATGCTGGAATCTGTCGTAAATTTACATAGCTGCGCCAGCTAATAGCAGGGATGATAATGAATGCGCGGGTTTTTAGTATGATGTCATATATGCGCAGATGTCTATTATCTCCGCATCTTTTGCGCATATTTTCTGAATTTTTACTCAATCATGATTAATTAAGTCTAATTAATTAATTGCAAAATATTTTTGTTACAGTTTGTTCTGATAAAATCATGTACATTTAAAAAATCATTTACAATATCATTTTAATTTCGGGAGAAAAAGTACTAATGCTATGAAAAATATTGACTTTTACCCTAAAATTAAAATGACAATGCGCCTTTTTTTTAAATACACATATTTTTAATAAAAAAAATCTGTAACAAATGTTTTGCAATAAATCTGGTAGACTTGTTAATCTGTCATGATTGAGAGAATAACTTGAAATTTATGATTGAATTTTTAATATGAACTCTCGCAATAGTTTTGTCTGTTAAAACAAAAAGAAAAAAAAGGGAGATAGAATCTAACCTGCGATTTTAGGAAAACTATAGTCCAGAATAGCAAAATATTTAAACAAATAAATTAACAATATTTCTTTGTTTAACAAAACAACATTTAAGATTAAAGTTATTCCGAATATACGTATAATGAAATAGGTTTTAAATTAAACGAATGAAAGTTAAATAATAAAAATCGATACGACCAAGAAAACATTGGATTTTTTTCGTCTGCAATCGGCAAATGAAAAAAAGAAAAAAAAGAGCTAATGTTGAATATTTTATTTAGTATTAAATTCTATAGGTATTCTAAACATTGATAAACATTATATTCTCATAGTAAATACAACGGTGTATACCAGTTTGTATAATTTAGCTCATCAAGAATTTAGTAAAACTAGGCAGAACCCGTCGAATTTCGACGAAAGAAAATTTTAAGAAGGAACTGTTTCATTGATTTATAATGGATCTACTTAATTAGTCACAATAAAAAATACACCTTATATACATAAGTCTAACTCTTAAACAAATGATATTTAACCTAAAATTAACAAAATACTACTTCTATAAAACTCAGTTGTAGAAATTATTAAACTTAATCGATATGTAAACAATAAAATATAATAAAGATTATATGTATTATTATTAAGTTATCAATTACGGCTATTTGGCACGGTATTCCAAAATGTAAAATAGCAAAATGTACTCCACTTTGACTTAACCATAGAATTTTTTGCCCCATGAAATCTAAATCCGACCTTATTTTTATTACTTCAAAATTTACACATGCACCTCTCCTATCCGTGTTCCCGTTTATAAAAATGGTATTTTAATTTGATCATTTCAAAATCATTTTAATTCAAAACACGAAATCTCGATTGCTATTAGTTATAAACAGATACTAATTTATTTATATTCTTTTAAGTGTGGATGAAATTTTCTGAAATAACCCGCATGCAATAAATACGATATACAATATTCCTGTGACGTCAGTGTAAAAAGAAAGTTTTGTATCGAGTTTAAGGAAAGTTTTTAATAAACTAAAAATCCTTTAAGTAATAAATAAAAACGAACTAAAACGAATTTTTTTCCCTTAAAAAAAATGGTAACAAAAAGATACATTAAGTTGCTTTTTTCATTGTTATTTTAATAAAAATGGAGCATGTCTGTTGCCACAATTCAAAAACGGTATAAAAAAACTACGAAAAAATTAATAACTCAAAAACAAATAAAGATACAGCAAGTGCAATCTACTTAATAATCCTCTTGTTGTTCACCCCTGCCGCTAGAAGGTGTAAATCTTGACCTCGCCTTAACTCTTGAGGACACCTCTTCCATAGGTCTTGGGATGCTTGACTTAAATACTACTTTGGATTAAATAAAGCAATTTTTTACTGGTGGAAATAAACGAATATTCTCAACCAGTTTTGCGGCACGTATACGTGTCGCTCGTCCCCAAGGGGTCAAGAAATAAATGTCAAATGTCTCAAATGAAAGAATAACATAGATTTATAGGTTTTAGGATGAATATTGCATTTAACAGTTTAAGTAGAACTGCGATGTCTCTGGCTATTTGGATACCAGCATTTTAATATAGAAAACGTTTATTTAATTGGAACTGAACAACTAATCTTTTTGGGGGGTTTCTTAATTGCATCCAACTTCAACATTTCGCCGATTTAAAAGAACCAGATTTTCTTTAAAATAATAGTGGTTACAAATATACAGATTAAATAAAATATTAAATAAATAAACAACAAGGATAATAATAGGTAAACCCTGTGCCTGATGAACTTTGGCCAAAGAAGGAGTAGAATTCAAAAACTTTTTCAAAATCTTGATATAATTTAGTACGAAGTTTCCTAATACTACTATTACATGATGTAAAACTAACTTTATAATTCAAAAAAAAAAAAAAACCTCAATAGAATTTTAGAAGTTTCCATGAATTAATCCCAAAGTTAAAATAAACAATCAGTCACTCTGAAGAGAAAATATTCCACGTGAATGAGCCCGAAGAAAACGTGCCCATCAAATTCATGAATGAATCAAAAAGCAATCGTTGCAATAACACGCATTCCTTCTTTCAAGATAAATTTCTCTATCTGCATATTTGGCAATCACAATATAGAGCGACTGACATTCACTGACTCATTGTTTTGAAAACGATCTAACTGTTTGTTCTGCTTTAGAACTCGCAGGTGCTTTACTTTGCTCCTTTGCCATCACGATAAAAAGAACTCTAAATTGCTGACTCAACTCGAAATTATTCTTGGGCGGATCAAAAAGATTCAATAGCGATTCGCGTGGCAGGCGATTTTTTGTTTTTAGAAGTCCACACTTCTAGGTTTTTTGACAAACATTGGCAATTATTGTTTGTATGCGCATTATTAGTTTTTTTTTTTTTTTTTTTTTTTTTTCCGATTTCTTTTCTTATGGTTTTCAAAAATTTTGTTTCGCACGGCAGATGATTTTTTTAATTGTTATTAATTCTTTTCATCTGCTGTGACAAAGATCGGCAATCATCGTCTATATGGCGAGTTGATAAGACTTTTTTTTTTTTTCAACTGAAATTTTTTATCAGTGTAGGATTTCTTTTAAAAAGGGCGGGGGAGGGGAGAGGGATAATTTTGCAATCTCTCAGCAATATAAAAATTCAACTTGCATTTATCACACCCTACTTTTTCTGTACATGAATTTTGAATTGCTAATTTTGTTTAATAATTGAATACGGTATACACTTATTTCTGTTTCTTTATGACCATTTCATACGACCTTCCGGGACCACAGGTGCTTACATGCATCCTCAAAAGATGCACTTGTTTTTGATACGGCTAAAAAAGAAAAGTAAAATTTGTCTTATTTTAAGACCATTTTTTTAAAAATTGATAAACTAAATTTAATTATTTGACAAAATGGGCGTAAAAAACAGGTTAGTCAGGTGATGCAAATCGCTTGTAACTCAATGGATAATTTATTGATAAAAATAATAATAATAATAATAAAATGAAAAATTCAATTCGATTCCAAATCGCTTCCCTAGTCAGGTTTTTCCAATTTTATACTTTTCCGTTAAAAAATGAATTTGCAAATGTGTCAAATCAAAACATTTTGTGCTTGTTGAGTTGAGCAGTTGAGTACTCCCTTAAAAAATATTTCTTGAAAGCCTTTACATATGATCCTGCAAAAGCAGAATTGAGAGTAATTATTTGCTATTCTAAATTATGTTTGAAGAATTGGTATTTTTTAACAAAATCATCGTATTAGTTTTTTTCTTCATTTATTCAGAAATATTAATTCGTAAGCTCCAAGAAATTTAAATAGCCGAAACTTGATTGCTTATGCAAGGGGTATGTTTGATAAATATTTTAACATATATTATATTTTTTTATTATTTTATTATTCAATATCGTTATTTCAATTAAATTACTCTTTTCCTACTTTGAAATGGTAAATAAAATCCTGCCAGTCGCACAGTGGGGCAAAATCCCGAAAAGCTGGCCAAAATATGAAAATGTTATTCAAATTGTACGAAAATTCGTATACAGGTGTTTTTGAGGATGCTAAGTAAAAATACAAAATTAAAAAAAAAAAATGGCGGTTATAATATGGCGGAACAAAAATTAAAATGTCTCGAAAATTATTCAATTTGTATAAAATTTCTTAAACTTTTCAGGATGCTAATTAGGATTCAAAAGTTAAACTTTAAAAATAAACAAATAAATAAAATGACAAATTAAAAGTAAAAACAATTAGATTTAAATAATATTTAAAATTTCAAGGCTAAACTTAAAAAGAAATTTTGAAAGAACCAAGACATATTTAATCGAAATTAATTAATGGAAAGTAAAATATTAGACTGTTTAATTTTTATATTATTAAAATAAAAATGGAAATATATTCCAGAGATTCACCTTTAGAATCAACTGTAGTACAATAAAAATATTCTTCAGAGGTCAAGGAGTCGAAATAGTTAGCAGAACTTGTTGGCGGTATTGGAAGATCCTGTGACTCTTAGGATCAATGATTTTAATTTGTTTTGCGATAATTTACCTCAACTGGAAATGAAAGAATCTGATGACATTAAAAGACGTAAAAATATCTTTCTTTTTTTCGCGCTACTGCATGTTTGTCATAAATCTTCTCGATGCCTTTTGATAAGTTTGTTGTATGATTCTTGAGTATTTTATGGCATTTGACAAAAAAGCAGTAATGAATATAATGTTATTTCTCATTAATAAGTAGTTTGTGTTCTGAAAAAGGCATACAGAACCAGGGATATAGTTCAAATCTACGAGCTGTTTGTAAAGAAAAATCTTCGAAATATGTCAAATAAATGACATGGCTACAAGAAATTCCTTATGACATAGAATCGTTTAATCAAATATTCGTGTACGTTTGTTATAGAAGTACAAATAATTGCGTTTCAAAGAATGGTTGAATTGTATTGCCATCATTTGTGCTTCCAAATCTGGGATTTGGTTTTTCGACGAGAAGTCTTAATTGTAAATGAAATAGTTTTTGCATATTTTATTTTGCGATTTCAGTGTTCTTTTCATGCAGAGTATGAGGCTTCCATTTTTTCTATGCAGTTTGTCTGCCATGTGGAAGCCCTCACAAAACATCTTAACATGTAACGTAGATATTCTGAATTCTAAATTATCTCTATCCAATTTAATTAAAAAATGTCATATCGGTAAGAAGCGATTTTGATATTGTCTGACATAGGTAGCAACGTTGAGTATTACACTAATTCGTTGTTAACGATTATTTCTTCTGTATCAATGATTGTATTAAAAGAAATAAAATAATCCTCTTGGTGTTTAATACAATCCCATTCATTGACATTAGCTTCCGTATTTCTTGAAAAAGAAAATGGATCTTGATTGGAACGATAAAATCAGTGAAATGAAGATCTCGGAATTTTCAAATTGACGATTCATGATTTATTCGCAATATTTATGTATTCTAGCCCTTTCGTGGTTATAAGCGCGTATACGCGCCCAGAATACCACTTAATTTGAATTGCGAAATGCCATACTGACACTGGAATTTTTAAATAAAAATTTTAATTTTACAAAGAACGTAAAAAAAAAAAAAAAAAAAAAAAAAAAAAACATCTATATGTTATGAAATAAATTTGTTTTTAAATTCCGGTGTCATTCAATCATTTTAGTATTTTATGAATATAAGTGCTTTAACCGTCAAAGGGCTAGTAGCACGGGAGAAGTGAAAAATATATTAGAACCTCCTGTCATCTTCATAGAGAAGTATTTGCTTAAATGTACTTAGAATACATTTGCAATCACATCCTTACTTGCAAAGCAAATCCAAATTGCTAATGTAGGTGAAAGTCATATTCATAATGATTTTCACTCGCATTAATGAAATACAATATGCTCAGTAGTTTGATTTAGCAAATATTGCCATTGACAAAATAATTCTTCTAATTACAATAGAACAAACAAAATTACTACCTATAAAGATAAGAAAATGTTATTCTATCGGATCAATAATAGAGAATTATTTTCATTTTTTTCATTACTAAGCTTACTTTTCAAATTAATTTAAACTTATGATTATAGTACTTATTTACAATATAATAAGTAATAAACTATTACAAAGTTGAATAATTCAAAAATTTGAAAAATATTTATCAGCTAAATTAATGTGAAAAGTACTCAATTTCAGAATTTTTGAAGAGGCCGAAAAAGTGGCATTTTTACTTGGGGTTACTAAAATATGCGTGAAATGCAGAAAGGCAGTTTTTGGCAGCTGGTTTTTCATGAATCATTAGACAATAGCCCAGGTTATTATTTCCATTAAATTTCGTTGCGGAACACTGTGGAACATTTAAACTTTTTGATGTTTGAAAGCAAAAAAATAAAATATTTTCTACAATATTTTATCAAAAATGACTATGAATTTATTAATGTTTATGTGCTTAGTATAAATTTGGTAATACATGCAAATAAAGTACACACTATCATAGTGAATCCATTTCAAATCATTAAAATCGAATAAAATGATAAAATGTAGCGCGCGTTTAGAGGAACTATTATTTTGCTGTTTTTGTGCGCTCTAAATGATACTCCTTCAAACATCATTTTTTAAATAATGCTGTTTGTAAGGGCGAAGCAAAAATATTTTTTTAAATACAGATTCTGACTTTCCAAACATTATTCTAGCCAACTATACAGGGTGATTCAGCTCGTCTGTGACAAACTTTAAGGATCGATAGAGCACACCTAGACGAACATTTTTGAATGGGGAATGTAGGGTCCCTGACGCGATGGTAAGGCGCTAGGCGCTTTCGAAAATTTGGGTGCCGAAATTCGAAACGTCATAAAAACTAGGGAAATGGTTAGATTTTCTTGCTTGTTGCGTCGAAATGATTCTGTTTGTTTAGACTTTCTTCAGTACCAATTTGATAAGCGTATCTCTTAAAACATGGATAGGGGGCGCTGCAGACTTTGGAGAGCTAGACAACAACTTTAAGCCCGTTATTTTGATAATTTAACACATGCTCGCCAAAGTTTATACTCTAACTTAAAGTTTGAACCCAAAAGTAGAGCCCTGCAAAAAGCGTAAGAGCCGGAATAAAATGTCAAAGTACAGGGTGGTCGATACTCGAAGGCTCCTAAGAGATAAACAAACAGATTTCTTGACTTATGGCATGCATTTTCATGATTCTGTTTGCTGGGGCTCTCTGAAACTCAGTTGAACGGTACAAAAAGAAACATCGATAGGGGGCGCTTTGGGCAAAAAACATAATTCGTTGACATTTCGGACGCTAACTGGAAACGGGGCGCTACGATCAGTTAGTAATAATGAAAACACATTTTCTACCTCTGCTCAACACTTCTGAATAAATTTAGACCAAAAACATCAATGATACTGGAAATTTATTTACAAAAAATAACACTACAGAAGATGCTCGAAATTTCGACCTTGGGCCATGATGCAGGCTTCGCACCTCCGTCGCATTGAGGAGTGTGTGTTTCCAACAATGCCAGGAGTATCTCTGATCTGCCCTGCAGCTGTCACAATGCGCGCCACAAGTTCTTCAGCACTGCTGACAGGTGTATGGTATACCTCGGCCTTCAGGTAACCCCAAAGGAAGAAATCCAAGCAGGTGAGGTCTGGTGATCGGGCAGGCCAGTGAACTGGACCCCCCACGCTGGCCATACCTTGCGTTTAGATGGAGACGCACGTCGTTCGTGTAATGGGCCGGAGCTCCATCGTGCTGGAACCACATCTGGCGACGCGAACCTTCGGGTACGTGCGCCTCCTCCAGAAGCTGCGGCAGCACTTGATCCAGGAAAATCAGGTAATTTCCACCTGTCAGCCGTTCAGGTAACAAATAAGGGCCAATGAGGCAATCCCCCAGAATGCCGGCCCACACATTTACTGAGAAACGCTCCTGGTCTGCTCGGCTTCTGGTTTCATGTGGATTTTCATCACACCACACATGACTGTTGTGGGCGTTCCACATTCCCTCCCGGCTGAAGGTGGACTCGTCCGTAAACAAAATGCTGTTTACAAAACGGGGATCCCTGGATCTCATCGCCAAGTACCATCTTGAGAATTCCACTCGAGGGCCAAAATCCTGCTCTCTGAGCAACTGCACCCGCTGGATGTGGTAGGGGTGCAGATTCCGGGAACGTAAGATGCGCCACGCAGTTGCTTGCGAAATGCCAACATGTCTGGCGATATCTCTCGTGCTAAGACCTGGGTTGTCCTCAACCAGGTTAAGCACAGCCTCTTCGTTGTCGGGGGTGCTCACTGATCGCTCCCGTTCAGGCCTGTTTCCGTCGAAAGATCCCGTTGTGGACAACCTCTGGTGTACTCGAGCGAAGAAGGCATGGCAGGGGATTTGCCTGTTGGGGTAACGCTCGGCGTACAACCGCTGAGCGGCTTGTCCATTACAACCAGCAGCGCCATACGCCAAATGCATGTCAGCCAATTCAGAGTTTGTGTACCGTTCCATCCTACTACCGATCTGCAGACAAGTAACCCGAAGCTTAAGTAGGTACCGCACGTTCAAAAGACGTGTCTGCGCATACAACTACGTCATCTCGCGTTGTCGTCTACGCATTACGTATCTTTTGCATATCGATATGGTACGATATCTTTTGCATAAATCAGCAAAAAGCACCTTATGTAAATTTTATTGCGCGCATTGTGCATGATTGAAACCAGCTATGTTTGTTAAAAAAACAAACAAACTGCAGTTTTAATAGCTTCTTATGATAAGTAAATTACTCTCTTGTTTTGTTTCTAACTGATCGTAGCGCCCCGTTTCCAGTTAGCGTCCGAAATGTCAACGAATTATGTTTTTTGCCCAAAGCGCCCCCTATCGATGTTTCTTTTTGTACCGTTCAACTGAGTTTCAGAGAGCCCCAGCAAACAGAATCATGAAAATGCATGCCATAAGTCAAGAAATCTGTTTGTTTATCTCTTAGGAGCCTTCGAGTTTCGACCACCCTGTACTTTGACATTTTATTCCGGCTCTTACGCTTTTTGCAGGGCTCTACTTTTGGGTTCAAACTTTAAGTTAGAGTATAAACTTTGGCAAGCATGTGTTAAATTATCAAAATAACGGGCTTAAAGTTGTTGTCTAGCTCTCCAAAGTCTGCAGCGCCCCCTATCCATGTTTTAAGAGATACGCTTATCAAATTGGTACTGAAGAAAGTCTAAACAAACAGAATCATTTCGACGCAACAAGCAAGAAAATCTAACCATTTCCCTAGTTTTTATGACGTTTCGAATTTCGGCACCCAAATTTTCGAAAGCGCCTAGCGCCTTACCATCGCGTCAGGGACCCTACATTCCCTATTCAAAAATGTTCGTCTAGGTGTGCTCTATCGATCCTTAAAGTTTGTCACCGACGAGCTGAATCACCCTGTATAATCAAAATTCCCTAAATCGTAACTCCATTTTTCGACTTTTGGCCAGCTTTTTGCGTTTTTGCCCCACTGTGAGTCGGGTGCGTTATAGGTCGAATTTCTTAGCTTATAGCACGACCTATAACAGAAACTGGTTAGATGTTTTGCTTTTGTATTGGGCTATGCACCCCTGATGAGTAGTTTGATACAAAAGCCTTCTACTGTCTATTTATCCATTTACCTTTCATAGTTTTGATAATCTACTCTCTTATATCACTTCAAACTTCAAATAAATGATTTAAATAGGATTTCATTTTTCATGTTAATTATACTTAAAGACAATATAAATACTGGTTTCAATAAATTATTGTTATGGTAATATCGGAGTTACTTTGGGTTTTATTTGTAAAAGATTCCAAGGTCACTAAATGAATTTATGTTCAGAAAATCCAAATGAAATTCTGTTCAAAAATCTAATTTAGTTTCGAGGACTTTTCACAGTTTTCTAAAAATACAAAATTGTAACTAAAATAAATATTTCAGAATTTGCTCATCCTATTTGCATATAGGAAGCTAACATGTTTAATATTGCACTAGTTATATGCACTCGAATTTTTCATAATCCTATTCTTTTCTTAGCATAAAATGAAGTTATTACAACAGTTTAATAAGAAACATAGTTACCCACAGTGTGAATATGCACTCATTTATCTTTCTACGTTACACAGAGAGAGAAAATATACCCCCCCCCCTACCCTACATTTTCGTGAGCCCTCCCTATTATTCATTTATAACTATGGCCCTGAATAAAGAAGGAAAAAAAGTGAAAGATGTTTCGAATAAAAAATTATCGCTTTTGGCAACACTGCTTCTCCCTCAACATTGCCATGATTTTTGAGAATAATTTGATAAACATTCACAAGCTTTTTTTTTTTTTTTTTTAACTCAAAACAATGAAACTGGCAGGTATGGGGCATGATTATTTAAGTTATTCAGAGTCGATTCGAACAGCATTTTCATTTTCGATAAATTTATTACACTTTGAGCCACATTCGATTGCTGCTTTATGAAAACGTTTCTCAAACTTCGCTCTGAAAGAATTCGAAATTTGGTCCAAAACAAAATCTTACACTATTTCACATATTTTTAAATGCGCCCAAGGCTGCCTGTTATAGATATATTCTTAAGAAGTTTTAAATATACGTTTTACATGGGCGATATTTCAGAGTGTATCGAAGTATTACATGATTTATTGTTGATGTGCCATTACAAAAATAAAAAAATATATAGAAAATATATAGATAAAAAATTAAAATATTATGAAAACCGGAAAAATTACACATGAAATTTATATATGAAATAAACAAAATATACGTTTAGTTTAAATAATTTATGATATATTTACGGCTATCCCTGATTTCGCTCTGAAAAAATTCGAAATTTGGTCCAAAACAAAATCTTATACACTATTTCACATATTTTTAAATTCGCCCAACGCTGCCTGTTCCAGATATATTTTTAAGAAGTTTTAAATATACGTTTTACATGGACGATATTTCAGAGTGTATCGAAGTATTACATGAATTAATAGTTGTTGTTCCATTACGGAAAAAATGTATATAGATATAGATAAAAAACTAAAAATATTGTAAAAACCGGAAAAATTATACATGAAATTTATGTATGAAATAAACAAAATATACGTTTAGTTTGAATAATTATTATATTTATAGCTATCCCTAATTTTGCTCTGAAAAAATTCGAAATTTGGTCCAAAACAAAATCTTACACTATTTCACATATTTTTAAATGCGCCTGTCAGGATCTGATAGCACCTGTGCTAAAGAATGTAATGTCTACTCTTTCTCTATTTGAATATCTAGTATTGTATGGTTGTGTACAGAATTTCCAAGGTGACATTCCCTCTTCGTGGAAAGGGGAATTGCCAGCTAATCCTTTGCAGGTGGTGTGTTAGAGAAAGGAGATAGCTGAGAGGCATGTCCATCTGTCAGTGAAGTATGCGGATGATGAGCAGATTAGCAGCATGTCACTAAGCAAGAAAAGAATGAAGTATGTGTCCAATGAGGAAGCTCCAAAGGGGTTTATGTTGGGGAAAGCAGTGATTTGAAAAGGGCAAGTTTGCCTCAGATCATTCATTCCGTACCTAGGTGTCGTACCTAGAGGTTGCTCTGTGTGGAAGAGCGTAAAGTGTGCGTTTTCTGGTGCGCAAAGGACACAGACGTCCTAGTGTTTAGTGCTCTGGGCTAAGAAGTGCAGGCCCAGTATACTTGTGTTGGGAGACTCAAGGTTGAGCTCCAAAAAAGTGAATTTAACGTGTATTGAGTGTGAGGTGGAAAGTGTAATTAAAATAGTACACAACCAATCTTTACGGTATCTAATTTAATGTTGAACCGGATCACCTATATCCGAATTGTAGTTGTATATATTTGTAAATAGCGTATTTTGTGTGTACATATATTCTTAATAAACTGATAATTCCGTTACTAGCGTAAGTCTTCATTTACACCAATCTCACAGTGGGTGACCGATATCACCTAGTAATATCGGTGGTGGCAGCTATATCTACCACGGACATTCTTCAAAGTTGTGTGGACTGAGGGGAACGTCCGACAAATTGTTGGCAGCTTCGGGATAGAATCGCCTGAAACCAGTGACCAGCGAGCCGTGTTGCAGTCTGTTAATGCCGGAGTATCCAGTGGAAGTCTTGTGTGGTCGTGCTATGTCGTCGAGTGTGTGTTAAAGCATCGTGCCGGATCGTCGATTGTATGCTAAAGTGTCGTGCCGTATCGTCGAATGTGTGTAAAGTGTCGTGCCGTATCGTCGAGTATGTGCTAAAGTATCGTGCCGGATCGTCTAGTGTGGACTAAAGTGTGGTGTGTATCTTTATTAGAAAGAACTAAACTGAACTGTTGTGCCATATTACCGCTACAGCGTGGAACTACCTGTGATTAGAAAAGTAATCCAGCAAAGAAAGTATAAGGTAAGGTGTTTTGATCATATCTTTCTGCTGACATCTCGAACCAAAATTTGTTGTTGTATAATTAATAGTAATTTAAGTAAATTGTCTATATCATTTATGTGTTTTATCAATACTCTCTACCTATAAAGTGTTAATAACCATATTGGCTATTGTTTTAAGGAAAGGTCATAATAACTTGAGCTAGTATTGATTGTCTATAATTTTTTTTAATTGTGGTAATAGTAGTTGGAAGGAATAATTAAATTTACTTAAAGTTAAATTATGGTTAAAGTAATATTTAAATGAAGCAACATTTTTTTTAAGTTTGAAGAGTGTATAATAACATTTGCTTAGAATTTTAATTGGCCAGTAGTAGGAAAAAAAAAAGGCTCAAAAGAGAGCCATAGTGAAAAAAAAGGCTCAAAACAGAGCCATAGTGAAAAAAAAAGGCCCAAAAGAGAGCCATAGTAAAAAAAAAAAAAGGGTCAAAAGAGAGCCATAGTGAGGGAAAATAAAAGTGAAGATTTTCAGTTTATTTGTTTTAAGTGTAAGAACCAGTTTTGAATTCGGAAATATTTTAGTGAGGATAATTGTAGAAATTTATATATGCATGTTTTACAATTTTTCTTTATGTGGATTTTTTGATTGACATCAATACTTCTATTCAATTTAAACGTATCAGTATTATTATGTAAATTGTATGTTGTTATCTAAGTGTATAAATTGGAATCTATATTGCATAGTAGTCAAATTGAATTACTGTTTTATCTTTTGTTTTATTGGAAGTAAATTGTTATCAGTGAATTGTTAAAAGTGATATCAATGGTTGAGAAAAATTAGAGTATTAAGTAGTTTAATTAGAAATGAAATGCATGGATTATCTGAAAGGGTATTAATTAGTATAATAAGTGGAGAAATATATGTACTAAGTTAGAAATTTAGGAAATATTAATTCGGTAGGTTTAACTATTCTTGTGGGGTGGTAATAACAATCAGTGAAGGTATGGCTTTCTTATTGAAACTAAAAAAGGTTGATCTTCAAGGGGTAGCCGAAGAATTGGGTGTTGAATTCGCGGAAGATGATACCAGAATTCAGCTTAAGAAAAAGATAATGGACAGTGATGAGTATGACGAGGGGGTTATTAAGGAATTATCTGACGCTATTGTTGCAGAACGATTAGAACACGAAAAATTAGAACGCGAAAAGTTAGAAAAACAGGAAAGGTTAGAGCGTGAAGAAAAACAGGAAAAATTAGAACGCGAAAAGTTAGAAAAACAGGAAAAGTTAGAAATGGAAAAATTAAGAATGGAACATGAATTAGAAACAGAGAGATTAACGGTTCAAGGATTGGCAAATAATTTTAATGGGTCTAGGGGATCTATAATGAAAGTAATATAGAAAAATTGATCAAAAGCGTAAAAACTCTATCTATCAAAGTACCGGAAGGGACTGAGGGATGGAATTTATTTTTTAACAGCTTAGAAAGGGCATTCAAAACTAAAAATGTACCGGAAAACCAGCAGGCCGAAATTCTACTAAATATGTTAGGAGATAAGGCGGATAATTTGTTAATTTATACGACTACGGAACAAATGGAGAATTATGAGAAGTTAAAGGAGTTAGTTCTAAGGGAACATGAGCCGACACCGAAGGCATGCTTGGAAAATTTTAAGAAGGCTAGGAGAAATCAGAACGAAACTCATGTATTATTTGTATCGCGTTTAATAGCGACGTGAGAAAATTATTGCAAGATTAGAGGTGCTGACTCTTATGAAAAGGTCAACCAGTTAATAGTTACGGATAAATTAGTAAGTACGTTAGATGAGGATACCGCGTCATATATTGGGTTAACTCATCAAGGTAAATGGTTAGAAACTTCTAAAATTGCTAAAGAATGTGACAATTATTTTGACGCTAAACATAAATCTTACGCCGTTACGTATAAAAGTTTTAAAGGTAAAGATAGGCACGTAAACAATGAAAAAATGAGACGGAGGGAGGATAACAAAGTTAGTAATAATTGGAGGCAAAACGGGAGTAATGAGACTAATTCTTTTTCGGATAGGAAAATAGATTTTAAGAAGCCTAGTGATGCTTCAGCGCCTAAATGCTTTAAATGTGGTTTGAGGGGTCATTACCAATGTTTTTGTAATAAAGTGGGTAATGAGGGAAATGATGGTAATAAAGGGAGAGATCCGAAAGCGGGTGTACATAAGGTTGTGGTAAAAGAAAGCAAAGAGTTGCCTAATGGAGCTATTGTGGCGAGAATATCGGCAAAGGCCGAACAGAGAACTAACGTCATTGGTGAGAAATTAAATAAACTTGAGAAAATTGAAGTTAGTGTAAATGGGCAAAAAGCAAAGGGATTGGTTGATTCTGGATGTGAAATTAGTGTTGTTCATAAAGATTTGGTACCGGAAGAGAAATTAAAAGGAGCGGGTAGTATTTATTTACAAGGGTTATTCGGTGAAGCAGTTAAATCGCCGCTGGTTAAACTACCGTTAGCTATTCCGCAATTCGGACAAACGAATATAATTCATCAGGAAGTACTTTGCGCAGTGACTGATAATATTAATGAGCAAGTAATTTTATATCCCGAAGTGATTAATGAGTTGTCAGGTGTCAACCGCGAGGAGCCATTGCTAGAAGCCCAAGAGTTAGAAAATTCAGAAATTATTATTGATGATTCGAGTGAAAAGGAAGATAGGAATAACGATAGTTGTAATGTTTACGCAATAGAAGCGAGTTCGCAAAATGTACAAAGTCAGAATCCAGAAAAAACGGAAATGGAGAAAGATAATAAAGCTATTGTTAGCAATTCTGATATGTTTAAGGAATCCCAATTAGAATGTAAAGAGTTAGAGAAAGCGTGGGAATTAGCTAAAATGGATAAGGGGGATTATTATATTGTAAATGGCTTATTATATCACAAAGAGAAATTGTTAGGCGAAACTATAGCGCAATTAGTAGTACCCAAAATAAGGCGAGAAGAAATCCTAAAATTAGCGCATAGTTCGGTATTTGGAGGGCATCATGCAGCTAAGAAAACTTTACAGAGGATCAGGTATTCATTTTATTGGGAGGGGATGGCGAAAGAAACTAAACAATTTTGTGAGTCATGTTTAGAGTGCCAACTGACTAGAGGGGTTAAAGTAAATGATAGAGCTCCTATTTCCCCAGTGTCGCGTCCGGAACTTCCATTTCAGGTAGTTAATGTTGATTTAATTGGGCCTATTGATCCTAAAAGTTCATAAGGGCATCAGTATATACTAACCTTAATTGATCAGCATACCAGGTGGGCGGATGCGATCCCTCTAAAAAGTTTAACTGCTAAAACCGCGTGTGATGCGTTACTTCAAATCTTTATGAGGACAGGAATTCCAAATATAATCGCCTGCGATAATGGAACCAATTTCACTGCCGACTTAACAAAAGAATTTGAGAAAAGGTTAGGTGCTAGTCCAAGATTTTCGACCCCACGGTATCCACAGTCTAACGGGCTTGTGGAACGATTTAATCAGACTCTTAAACGTATGTTGCATCATACTATTAGAGAAGAAGGAAAAAAATTGCATGAACAAATACCATTTGTATTATGGGCGTATAGGGAAGTCCCAAATTCTACGACGGGAATCGCACCTTTCCAATTATTATATGGTAGAGCGCCGGAGGGTCCTTTATCGATTCTCAAGTCATCCTGGGCAGGAGAAAATAAGGGGGCGCAGTTAGATACTACGCCGATTCATGAGTATCTGAATAAACTTAGAGGACGTTTAGAAAGAGCCGCAAATGAGGCAAAATTATCGTCTGAGGTGCAACAAAATAGAATGGCGTATCATTATAATTTAAGGTCAAAGGAAAAAACGTTTGAAGTAGGTGATAAAGTAATACTGTTAATCCCCGATTCGACTAATAAATTATATTCTAGGTGGCAAGGGCCGGCAACTATAGTCGAAAAACGAAATCAGCATTCGTTTATAGTTGAGTTAGCCGACGGGAGTAGGAAGCATGTGCACCAAAACAAAATACGAGAATTTATTTCTAAATGTAATATAGTTAATATTGTTTTCGAGGGTGATGAGGAATTTGGAGAAGTTGAGGAAATTCCTATTTTGAACCGGGATCAGGAAATAGAACGAGATATAGAGAGGTTCGAAATAAAAGGGTTATCTAACAATCAAGTCAAAGATATAAAGTGTATTTTAAGGGAGAATAAAGAGGTGTTTATGGGTCCTGTACGACCAGCCGATGTAGGGGAACATCGTATTGATCTTAAACTGGGGGTGGGAAGGAAAAAGCCAAAGTTATACAGTGTACCGGTAGCTTACAAAGAGGAAGTAGATAGACAGATTCAGGAGTTATTAGAATTAAATCTAATCGAAGTGTCAAATGCTGAAATTAGTCATCCAATTGTTTGTGTGGCGAAAAAAAGACGCAACTGTTAGGCTTTGTATAGACTATAGAGCATTAAATTCGGTAACTCAGGTTCCAACCTTTCCGATGAAAGACTCTCAAGAAATCATGTATACCGCAGGGGCGGCTAAGTATTTATCATCAATTGATTTATTGACGGGTTATTGGCAGATTAAAATGGCTGAGGAATGTAAACATTTGACAGCTTTTACAACGCATAATGGGACTTACCAGTCACGCACAATGCCTTTTGGATTATCAGGGGCGGCTGCCACGTTTCAGAAAGATATGAATGAGGTTCTTCAAGGTCATCGGAGGTATGCGGAAGCATATATTGATGATGTCATCATTTTCTCCGACACCTGGGAAGAGCATTGTAAGCATATTAGGGCTGTCATTGAAGAGTTGAAAAATAGAAATTTTACGATTAGGCTAGACAAATGTAAATTTGGAGAGAAATTGACTAAGTTTTTAGGTCATGTAATGGGAGGTGGAACGCATGCACCTGATGAGGAAAAAATAGGAGCAATAAGGGATTTAAAAAGACCAAAAACTAAAAAGGAAGTTAGATCTGTTTTGGGATTAATGGGATTTTACCGATCTTATATTCCAAATTATGCCGAAATTGCTATACCTTTAACCGAATTGACAAAAGGGAAGGTTAAAAATACTGTACCATGGGATGAAAGGGCAGAAAAAGCATTTAATACTCTTAAAGATGAGTTATGTAAAGTGACGAGTTTGGCTACACCTACCGTAGGCCGGGAATATCAGCTCCACGCAGATGCTTCCGACCTGGCAGTAGGATGTTGCCTTACTCAAAAAGATGAAAAGGGTCAGTTTAAACCAATAGCTTTTGCCAGTCAGAAATTGTCAGGGGCTCAGCGTGCTTGGCCGATTATAGAGAAAGAGGCTTGGAGTGTTCTCTTTGGGTTGAGAAAGTTTGAAAAATGGACCTATGGATCTCAAATTGAGATCATTACGGATCATAATCCATTAAAATTTCTCACCGAAACAACCCCAAGATCACCCAAACTCACTAGAGGGGCTCTTGCCTTGCAACGCTGGAACCTGAGTATTTCTCATCGTCCAGGAGCTCAACATTTGAATGCTGACGCAATTTCCAGGCTACCTAGAAAGAGCTGGGAAGAACAACCAGTTGTTAGCCCATCAGCGTCAACGACCCAGTAGTGGACAACCTTAAAGGGATGTCGTCACACATTTAATTTTTTCTTCTGTGTGTGTGTAAATATTTTTTGATTTTTTTTGTTTATAATATTATATTAACATGTGTATTGTTTATGTAATAATAATATTAGTAAAGGTTCAGTAGAGATGTCGGTAGATAGTGTTCAGACACCTGGAAATACCTACGTAATAAGCATAATGAAGAAATCTGTAAAGAGACTATTGAACTCTTCTGCGCTATTACTATATGTTTGGGGAAAATTAGCCCCTAAAAGGCATATTTTCCGCTAAGGTGGGGGTGTCAGGATCTGATAGCACCTGTGCTAAAGAATATAATGTCTACTCTTTCTCTATTTGAATATCTAGCATTGTATGGTTGTGTACAGAATTTCTAAGGTGACATTCCCTCTTCGTGGAAAGGGGAATTGCCAGCTAATCCTTTGCAGGTGGTGTGTTAGAGAAAGGAGATAGCTGAGAGGCATGTCCATCTGTCAGTGAAGTATGCGGATGATGAGCAGATTAGCAGCATGTCACTAAGCAAGAAAAGAATGAAGTATGTGTCCAATGAGGAAGCTCCAAAGGGGTTTATGTTGGGGAAAGCAGTGATTTGAAAAGGGCAAGTTTGCCTCAGATCATTCATTTCGTACCTAGGTGTCGTACCTAGAGGTTGCTCTGTGTGGAAGAGCGTAAAGTGTGCGTTTTCTGGTGCGCAAAGGACACAGGCGTCCTAGTGCTTAGTGCTCTGGGCTAAGAAGTGCAGGCCCAGTATACTTGTGTTGGGAGACTCAAGGTTGAGCTCCAAAAAAGTGAATTTAACGTGTATTGAGTGTGAGGTGGAAAGTGTAATTGGAATAGTACACAACCAATCTTTACGGTATCTAATTTAATGTTGAACCGGATCACCTATATCCGAGTTGTAGTTGTATATATTTGTAAATAGCGTATTTTGTGTGCACATATATTCTTAATAAACTTATAATTCCGTTACTAGCGTATAAGTCTTCATTTACACCAATCTCACAGTGGGTGACCGATATCACCTAGTAATATCGGTGGTGGCAGCTATATCTACCACGGACATTCTTCAAAGTTGTGTGGACTGAGGGGAACGTCCGACAGCGCCCAAGGCTGCCTGTTCCAGATATATTCTTAAGAAGTTTTAAATATACGTTTTACATGGACGATATTTCAGAGTGCATCGAAGTATTACATGAATTAATTGCTGATGTGCCATTACAAAAATAAAAATGTATATAGATAAAAAATTAAAAATATTATGAAAACCGGAAAAATTATACATAAAATTTATGTATGAAATAAACAAAATATATGTTTAGTTTGAATAATTAATATATTCATTGCTATCCCTAATTTAGCTCTGAAAAAATTCGAAATTTGGTCCAAACCAAGATCTTACACTATTTCACATATTTTTAAATGCGCCCAAGACTGCCTGTTCCAGATATATTCTTAAGAAGTCTTAAATATACGTTTTACATGGACGATATTTCAGAGTGTATCGAAATATTACATGAATTAATTGTTGATGTACCAATACAAAAATAAAAAAATATAGATAAGAAATATTACTAAAACCGGAAAAATTATACATAAAAACTATATATGAAATAAACAAAATATACGTTTAGTTAATAATTAATATATTTATGGCTATCCCTAATTTCGCTCTGAAAAAATTCGAAATTTGGTCCAAAACAAAATCTTACACTATTTCACATATTTTTAAATGCGCCCAAGGCTGCCTGTTCCAGATATATTCTTAAGAAGTTTTAAATATACGTTTTACATGGACGATATTTCAGAATGTATCGAAGTATTACATGAATTATTGTTGATGCGCCATTACAAAAATAAAAAAATATATAGATAAAAAATTAAAAATATTATGAAAACCGGAAAAATTACACATAAAATTTATGTATGAAGTAAACAAAATATACGTTTACTTTCAATAATTAATATATTTATGGCTATACCTAATTTCGCTCTGAAAAAATTCGAAATTTGGTCCAAAACAAAATCTTACACTATTACACATATTTTTAAATGCGCCCAAGGCTGCCTGTTCCAGATATATTCTTAAGAAATTTTAAATATACGTTTTACATGGACGATATTTCAGAGTGTATCGAAGTATTACATGAATTAGTTGTTGATGTGCCATTACAAAAAAATATAGGTATAGATATAGATAAAAAATTAAAAATATTATGAAAACCGGAAAAACTATACATGAAATTTATGTATGAAATAAACAAAATTTACGTTTAGTTTGAATAATTAATATATTTATAGCTATCCCTAATTTTGCTCTGAAAAAATTCGAAATTTGGTCCAAAACAAAATCTTTCACTATTTCACATGTTTTTAAATGCGCCCAAGGCTGCCTGTTCCAGATATATTCTTAAGAAGTTTTAAATATACGTTTTACATGGACGATATTTCAGACTGTATCGAAGTATTACATGAATTAATTGTTGATTTGCCATTACAATATATATATACAGGGTGATTCCAAATTTTTTTTACAATAAAAGAGGGGTGATAGTACACATCAAGACAAACAATATTAAATGTGAGACCAAGGGTCTTAAACGTTTACCAAGGGAGATAGCCGCCATTAAAATTTAGTGACCAAAATTTCAAATAAACATAAAAAACGAAAAAATCGGTCGATTGATTTGCTGTTTTCACTAAAATTATTCTTTATGTCTGCATTTTCTTGAAGTTAAATAATAAAGATAAATTTCAAAAAATGCCGATAGAGGGTGCTTTAGACTTTGGAGTAACGAACAACTATTTTTTGCCGGTATTTTTTGCATCTCATTAAATGTTTACGTAAGCTTAGACTCAAACTTAAATTTTGAGCTCAGAATCTGAAAGTGGGAGTGGTTAAGTAGCACAAACTGAACTGTGTTTAGAGGGTTCGAATTTCAAATGATTTTAAAAAACAGAAAAATTGGTTCATTGATTTGTGGTTTTCACTAAAACTATTCTTTATGTCGGAATTTTCTTAAAAATAAATTATAAAGATAATTTTCAAAAAATGCTGATAGAGGGCGCTTTAGACTTTGGAATAACGAACAATTCTTTTTTGGCGTTATTTTTTGCATCTTATTAAATGCTTTCGTACGCTTAGACTTAAATTTTGAGGTGAAAATCTGAATAGTTTGGAGTGGTTAAGTAGACAAACTGAACTGTGTTCAGAGGATTCAAATTTCAAATGGTTATAAAAAACGGAAAATTGGCCGATTCGTTTGCGGTTTTAGCTAAAACTAATTTTTAAATGAGCGTTTTCTTGAAAATAAATTTTAAAGATAAATTCCACAAAATGCCGATAGAGGGCGCCTTAGACTTTGGAGTAGCGTACAACTATTTTTAACTGTTATTTTTTTAATCTCATTAAATGCTTTCAAATGCATAAACTTAAATTTTAGGCTCAAATTCTGAATCGTTGGGAGTGTTTATGTAGCGAAAAATTGAATTGTGTTCGAGGAGGGGGAAGGGTTAAATTTCAACTCCTGAAGACATTTCAATTTTGCGCTACTTAACTACTCCTAATTATTCAGATTTTGAGCTCAAAATTTAAGTTTAAATCTAAGCTTCCGAAAACATTTAATAAGTTTTTGCAAGCATTTAATTAGAACAAAAAAAAATAAGTTTAAAAATTAGTTGTTGGTTACTCTGAAGTTTAAGGTGCCCTCTAATGGAATTTTTTGAAATTTATCTTTAAAATTTATTTTCAAGAAGATACTGATTTAAAGAATAGTTTTATTTTAAACCGTAAACGAATCAACAAATTTTTCCATTTTCTATAATTATTTTAAATTTGAGACCCCTTTAACGCAGTTCAGTTTGTGCTAATTAACTACTCCCGACTACTCAGATCTTGAGCTCAAAATTTAGGTTTAAGTCTAAGCTTCCGAAAACATTTAATGAGATGCAAAAAGTAGCGGCAAAAAATAGTTGTTCGTTACTCCAAAGTCTAAAGCGCCCTCTATCGACATTTTTTTGAAATTTATTTTTATAATTTACTTTTAAGAAAATGCTGACATAAAGAATAGTTTTAGTGAAAACCGCAAATCAATAAACCATTATTTCCGTTTTTTTTTTTTTTTTTTTTTTTTTTTTGCAATAATTTGAAATTTGAACCCTCTGAACACAGTTCAGTTTGTGCTACTTAACCACTCCCACTTTCAGATTTTGAGTTAAAAATACTGTTTAGTGAAAGCAAATTATGTTTCGTATCAAATTGTTGTCGTAAGTCTAGTATAAGAGAGTCCACTGAAATTTATACGCGTAAAAATTTTGTTTGCAATGATACAATTTCTTTTATTATTCCTAAGTTATGGCTAGAATTAATGAATAAATTCCTCGTGAAAGCTTGAATGGGATGAACCAAGTTGAAAATTATTTTTAGATCATAATCTATTTTATTATTTTTATATGTTTATTTTGTTTTATTATTATTTGTAAAAATTAATTTTTACTATAGAGCGCGTGTTTTTTGTTGTTTACATCTATCTCATTGTCGTGTGTTATTTGTATTGACTGTGAAACGATTTGAATTTTATTTTTATTATGATCATGATTCTTATCGGATTAGAACCGAAACATGTCAATGTTCTTTCTTTTTAATTTTTGTAACACCTCTCTCAAGTATTATAAAAATGTTTATTTAAATGTTTATATAAAAGGCGAAGTAATTAAAATCTTGTGATTTAAAAAATCTAATAGATTTAATAAAACTTTTTACCGTAGATAAACTATTTAATAAAAAATTAAAATATAATAGAGAAATATTATAAAAATTAAAAGTTTACAATTAACATAATAAATTAAAGTTAGGATTAAGACAATAACTTAAGTCTATTAAAAAAGAGAAAAATAATAAAATAATGGTATAACTGAAGATATAGAACTACTATAAAAAAATAATAAATAATAAATGAATGAAAGTTAGCTCTTGTTCAAAAGTCAGCAGGAAAAACTGTTAAAGGAGGTGTTAAAAACCATATTTTAAAAAAGGCACTAATCACGGCAATATATATATATAATATATTACCTTCTAAAGTATAGATTTTTTTCTTTTTAAGTAGGGTACATAAGCATTTTTTTACTTTCTGATAAACTTCTTCGTTAATTCTGTTGTCAAGTCATCACTTTAATTACTTCGCGTCAAGGAAGGTTAACCCCTTAAATGGTTAATTTTTTTCCGTTCAATAAATTAAAAATAGCGGACTCACACCACTATTATTTAAATAAAATATTCGTAAAATTTAGTCTAATCATTTCCGCCTTTCAATAGCATGAAAGTTTTCTTTAAAACAATAGTGGTGTCAAAAAGCTTTAAAGGATGAAATAAACAAATTCGTCTTGCCCAAATGGCGTTCGGGCAAACCAGTTAAGGGGTTAAAAAAAAAAAAAAAAAAAAAAAGAAAAAGAAGAAGAAGTTTGCCTAGCTACACTGCATCACACGTTATAGCCCCTCCCCAAACTATCTTGTAGTGGGACGTAATTAATCAATGCCCCCCCCCCCCCCCCCAATGCAATTAAATTGTAAAAAAGGCTGTGTAGCAACCCCCCACAAAGCACCTTTAGTACTAAAAACAAGATATTCATTTTATTGTTATAGCATATTTTATTTTATTTGTGTTAAACGATAGAAAGAAAATTATGTTATCAAATTTAAACACACGCAGAAAAAAAAAAAATCTTACTCATGAACTAACACAAAATTCTTACAAGTTATAATTTAAAATGGCTGACTTTCGGATCCTTTGTTCACCCAACACATAAAAGTTGGCCGCCCATTTTTCAGTATCCCCTACTTCTAAAAAGAACAAAAGAACTCTATAAAAATAAGACTTCATAAGAGGAAAGATGGAGTCTCCTTGCACTATAAACATTATCATGAGTTTTTCATAGAAAAAAAAAAAAAAAAAAAAAAAGAACCGGTTTTTGTGAGAAGAGTGTGCGAAAAAAATTATATTCATCCAGTCTTGCACCTTGCTGTTAAATCTTCGTTTCGTATAGGGTTACTGCATCGAAGAAAATTTGTTCAAACTGACGCTCATAAATCTTCCAGCCAAATTCGCCAAGAATATTCCCAACTTTGTCAAATTGTGAGAATTGTTTGTTTGTTTACTTCAGTCATTGGTGTTATTCAATTATTTCGCTTTATAATAAATGGTCCCTCTCCCCCCGCCCCTTGAGATTTACAAATAAAAAAGAAAATTATATCCACAAAAAAAAAAAAAAAAAAAAAAAAAAAAAAAAAAAAAAAAAAATTCGTTTACATATATACAGATATATATACGTATTTTAAACAGCAAAAATGTTTTATGTGATAATATTATTCGATTAGAATATATAAAAGTATTAATTTATGAGTAATTTCTAATAATACTAGTCGATAAACTTGTAGTTTCTTATAATGCGTGCGTTGTTTATAGTAAATTTATGCGTAGTTTCTAGTAATCGATGTCATCAAAAAAGTTTATTGTAATCGAATGAATCATCTTTCAAAGAAATAATATTCGAATAAGTTTTAGCATTTTACTCCTAGAATAATGAATGAAACAAAAAATTTGGAAAACAGAGCAAAGGGATAAATATCTGGCATTAAATTATGTTTGTTTATCTTTTTGAATTTTTTTTTTTCTTTTTATAAATGGAAAATGAGATTATTATTTGGTGATAAACCAATATAATGAAATAACAGCCTAATTAAATTGAAAGACTTTTTCTTTTATATCAATGAGCAGTAATATTTTTTAAAGAAATAATAGATGATATAAAATCCCCCAAATTTTCAATGCGTTTAAGTTGATTGTAACCAGTTTTTTTTTCTTTTTGGTGCTCCTATATTATATGTATGTACGTGTTTTAGCACAGTGTTGCCATTCAGCTACTTCAAAAAAATTATTATTCAGATTCTTAGATTGCCACCAGTGTTGCCAGATGGGCTACTTTTTTTAAATTCAGATTCTTGATTGGCATCACTTTTTACAAATGATAAAATATGCCTTATTCAATGTCATAATAATTAAGGTAAAAACAAAAGGTAATTTACCGTTTCAAAAAAGTGGTGCCAATCAAGAAATCTGAATTTTAAAAAAGTAGCCCACTGGCAACACTCATTGCCACTACGATTTTCAATCACTCTTATTTAATCTGTCAGTAATTAAGGATTAAGGAAGATAATACTCTGAACGATAAACAAACTTCTACCTCCCGTTTAATGTGGAATCCGATTTGCGTCAAACATTCTTACATAAAAGTTAAACAAACTAAAGTTTTTGCTGGTATCTTTTATGTGGTCCCTAGTCAGGCTTCAGAATCTTCTCTAGAGGTCAGAGGTCAGTAAAAGAGATTCCTGACAACTTTGTCAATGCTTCTTTATTTTGTTGATGACCACAAAAAGTTTGGAAAAGAAAAAAAAAAGTAGAATGGATTATGATATTTTTGGGGAAATATTGTAATCCCAATATAATCGTTGCTGTACTAAATATACGTGCAAAAGGAAAAAATGCCCCCTTTCCTATGAAAATAATAAAACTGTCTATTGGCTTTTCTTTACCAAGCGTTCTATGGTTATCAAAAATGAAAGGGGAATCTCAAAAATGGAAAGAGATGCATATGGACTCGTTGGAAATATTTAGGACAGATTCGAGAGTAAAATTCGAAAAACACTACCTAACCGCAACAAAGACGTCTCCATTTGTAGGGTACGTCTATTTGGACTTTTAGGCGAGATTCGAACCAGCACTCTTTATCTTGGAATTTGTTTATTTACTAAGAATGCAGATAGACTGAAACAATAACTAGTTTCATGCGAACAAGATTTTCATGTCATATATTGTTAGAGGAGCAGATTAAATAAATAGGAAAAATGTATAAAATGTAAAATTCAATAGAAACCGGAAAATGTATATGAAAAAGTTTTATATAATTTTTTTACAATGATTTTCCTAAGGAAAACACTCTGAAAAATATTTCATAATTTCACTTTTGAAAGCAGAGATCGTACACTCCAAGGATTTTCAAAGACTGTTACCAGAATTTTCGCAAAGTAGAATTTGCTTTATTAATTAAAAATCAAAACTAAACAAAACATCTTCAAGCATAGCGATCTTAAGCATAGCGCATCTTCAAGCATAGCGATCACCACTTTACGAAATTCTTGGTACTAAAACATCTTAAAATCCGAATGCGTACGAATCTTGAAATCTATACTTTTGCATTAAAACCGATATTTTTTTAATTTATATGATTTTTTTCTGTAAAATGTTTCTGGTTTCTGTGAATTATTTTGCAATTTCGAAATAACTTAATAATCAAATAATAAATAGAAAAAAGAGCTTTTAATTCTTAAATATTAATTTGTGTGTAATGAGTTTATTACTACAATTCCACATTACTTTTATCAGAAAAAAAAAGGATATTAAAAGAAATTTGGCATGGAAAAAGAGTAATTATATTCCCTTTCTAATAAAAACAATTTTGTTTCCTCAATTTTTAAAGCTATTTCGGTATTGTTAGGCTGAAACCAAATTTCTTTTAATATCCCTTTTTTTCTGATAAAAGTAATGTGGAATTGTAGTAATAAACTCATTACACACAAATTAATATTTAAGAATTAAAAGTTCTTTTTTCTATTTTTTTTTTTTATTATTAAGTTATTTCGAAATTGCAAAATAATTCACAGAAACCAGAAACATTTTACAGAAAAAAATCACATAAATTAAAAAATATCGGTTTCAATGCAAAAATATAGATTTCAAGATTCGTACGCATTCGGAATTTAAGATGTTTTAGTACCAAGAAATTCGTAAAGTGGTGATCGCTATGCTTGAAGAAAGATGTTTTGTTTAGTTTTGATTTTTAATTAATAAAGCAAATTCTACTTCGCGAAAATTCTGGTAACAGTCATTGAAAATCCTTGGAGTGTACGATCTCTGCTTTCAAAAGTGAAATTATGAAATATTTTTCAGGGTGTTCTTAGGAAAGTCATTGTAAAAAAATTATATAAAACTTTTTCATATACATATACACAAATAGAAAATATTAATATGAGCAATAAAATACAAGTTTATTATTATTATTTTGTCCTATAATCTATTTTTAAGTTACAGTTTATTAAAGAAAATAATAAGAATATTGTGATAGTTTAGCGAAAAGTAATTAACTCTTTTCGGCACAAGCAAATTCTGTTAGTAAAATGAGATATTATCGACTGTCACCGGAATATACAAACGACTTTTTTAGAAATTGGGAATCCCTTAATTTAGGCTTTTATTACAAATTCAAAATTTTATTAAAATTATTATTGGTGCCGTTTGCAAGTTTGGATTTAAAATAAGTATCCGGGACTGGGCACTATATGCCGGAAAGGGTTGAAATAAGCTATGAGAATTATGGTAAAGTAATGACTCATATATAATAGATAATAAAGCGTACGAAACAATACTAACCCATTAATATCCATGATACATGAAGAAATTAAATAAAATAAAGCTTTCATTTAAATGATGTAAAAATAACAACATTTAAATTAATTCCAATTAAGAAAATTAAAAAAAATATATGTACATTAATGTTTATTTTAAATTAGGAACGCTGTTTTCTACTTTCTTAAACTTCTGCTACACATTGCTCATAGTAAATACTACATAGACATTAAACTTTTTTGCTAATTTCTCCGCTGGTATTAATTTTATCTGAGTCAATATGCCAATTTAAATCAACACACACAAAACTATACATAAACAGACTCAAATAACACAGCTATCCCGTAATATTTAATAAATATTTTGCATTTTCATAATCATATATGTAACCGTAACCTTGAAGAATCAAACTACTAGTATATCAATCTCCCTGCCAACTTTGGCGATAACTTCAGGTCTGTGAAGTTGGCCCCCTCACTTTATGGAATATAAAAACTGAAAACGTCATTCGTTTGAGCGTCGTTTGAGCGCGTTTGAGCGACAAAAATTTTCGTTTGAGCGACAATCAGAAAAAAGTTAAAAACAAATTAAAATTCAGGGCCTTCGATTTTGTGAAGTTGGCCCCCCGACCTTTTCGGATATACAAACTGAAGACGGCATTCGTTTGAGCGTCGTTTGAGCGCGTTTGAGCGACAAAAATTTTTGTTTGAGCGACAAACTGAAAAAAGTTATAAGCAAAATAAAAAACTGAGGGGGCCAGATTTTGTGAAGTTGGCCCCCCGACGTTTTCGGACATACAAACTGAAGACGGCATTCGTTTGAGCGTCGTTTGAGCGCGTTTGAGCGACAAAAATTTTAGTTTGAGCGACAAACTGAAAAAAGTTATAAGCAAAATAAAAAACTGAGGGGCCAGATTTTGTGAAGTTGGCCCCCCGACCTTTTCGGACATACAAACTAAAGACGGCATTCGTTTGAGCGTCGTTTGAGCGCGTTTGAGCGACAAAAATTTTTGTTTGAGCGACAAACTGAAAAAAGTTATAAGCAAAATAAAAAACTGAGGGGGCCAGATTTTGTGAAGTTGGCCCCCCGACGTTTTCGGACATACAAACTGAAGACGGCATTCGATTGAGCGTCGTTTGAGCGCGTTTGAGCGACAAAAATTTTTGTTTGAGCGACAAACTGAAAAAAGTTATAAGCAAAATAAAAAACTGAGGGGCCAGATTTTGTGAAGTTGGCCCCCCGACCTTTTCGGACATACAAACTGAAGACGGCAATCGTTTGAGCGTCGTTAGAGCGCGTTTGAGCGACAAAAAGTTTTGTTTGAGCGACAAACTGAAAAAAGTTATAAGCAAAATAAAAAACTGAGGGGGCCAGATTTTGTGAAGTTGGCCCACCGACCTTTTCGGACATACAAACTGAAGACGGCATTCGTTTGAGCGTCGTTTGAGCGCGTTTGAGCGACAAACTGAAAAAAGTTATAAGCAAAATAAAAAACTGAGGGGGCCAGATTTTGTGAAGTTGGCCCCCCGACCTTTTCGGACATACAAACTGAAGACGGCATTCGTTTGAGCGTCGTTTGAGCGCGTTTGAGCGACAAAATTTTTGTTTGAGCGACAAACTGAAAAAAGTTATAAGCAAAATAAAAAACTGAGGAAACCAGATTTTGTGAAGTTGGCCCCCCCGACCTTTTCGGACATACAAACTGAAGACGGCATTCGCTTGAGCGTCGTTTGAGCGCGTTTGAGCGACAAACTGAAAAAAGTTATAAGAGAAATAAAAAACTGAGGGGGCCACATTTTGTGAAGTTGGCCCCTCGACCTTTTCGGATTTAAAAACTGAAGACGGTATTCATTTGAGCGTCGTTTGAGCGCGTTTGAACGACAAAAATTTTTGTTTGAGCGGCAAACTGAAAAAAGTTATAAGCGAAATAAAAACTGATAGGGCCACATTTTGGGAAGTTTGCCCCCCGACCTTTTCGGATTTAAAAACTGACGACGGCATTCGTTTGAACGACGTTTGATCGCGCTTGAGCGACAAAAAATTTCGTTTGAGCGACAATCAGAAAAAAGTTATAAACAAATCAAAATTCAAGGCCTTCGTTTTTCTGAAGTTGCCCCCCCCCCCCCGCGACCTTTTTGGATATACAAACTGAAGACGGCATTCGTTTTAGCTTCGTCTGAGCGCGTTTGAGCGACAGAAATTTTCGTTTGAGCGACAAACTGAAAAAAGTTATAAGAGAAATAAAAAACTAAGGGGGCTAGATTTTGTGAAGTTGACACCCCGACCTTTTACGGATTTAATAGCTGAAGACGGCAATAATTTGAGCGCGTTTAAGTGACAAAAATTTTCGTTTGAGCGGATATATTTTTGCAATTATTTAGCTTTCTTTTTTTACATGGAACTGAATTTTACGTCCCCTTAAAATAAGTATTTTGAAAAGCGAAATGCGTGATATGTTTGATCGTCCAAAATATGTTTTTAATTATAAAAAATTTCGTTTGAGCGATGATATTTTTACAGTTATTTAGCCTTTTTTTTTTCCTTTTAAGGGCCTGAAATCACATCTTATTTAATGCTCCTTAAAATACGTTTTTTAAAAATCTAAACGAATGGTATGTTTGAGTATCCAAATCATTGTTTTGGGTTATCCAAAGTTTCATTTAAAACAGATATATTTGTACAGTAAATTAGCTTTCTTTTTTTCCATTGGGCTGAAATCATAGCTTGTATAAAGCCCCTTAAAATAACTTTTTTCGAAAACTTAATGCATGATTCTTTTCAGCGTCCAAAATACTGTTTTGAGTTATAAAATTTTCGTTTGAGCGGATATATTTTTGCAGTTATTTAGCTTTCTTTTTTCCAAGAGGCTGAAATGACAGCTTGTATACAGTCCCATAAATTTATTTATTTATTTATTTATTTTATTTATTTATTTATTTATTTTATTTATTTATTTATTTATTTATTTATTTATTTTATTTATTTATTTTTTTTTTTTTTGAAAAACTGAATGCATGATATGTTTGTGTGTCCAAAATACTGTTTTGAACTATAAAAATTTTCGTTTGAGCGTATATATTTTTGCAGTTATTTAGTTTTCTTTTTTCCAAGGGGGTGCGATCACAACTTTTATGCGTCCCCTTAAAATATGTTTTTTAAAAAATGAACGCATGACACGCTTGAACGCCCAAAATACTGTTTTGTGTTTTAAAAATTTCCATTTGAGTAAATAAATGTTTACAGTAAATTAGATTTCTTTTTTTTTTCAAGTTGCTGAAATCACGTTTGTATACAGCCCCTTAAAATAAGTTTTATGAAAAACTGAGTCCATGAAACGTTTGAGCGTCCAAAAAACTGTTTTTTGTTATAGAAATTTACGTTTGAGCGAATATATTTTGACAGTTATTTAGCTTTCTTTTATCCAAGGGGCTGAATTCTCAGCATGTATCCCCATAAAGTAAGTTTTTTGGAAAACTAAATGCATGGTACGTTTAAGCATCCAAATATAGCTTTGTATTATAAAAATTTTCGTGTGAACGGATATATTTATACAGTTATTTAGCTTTCTTTTTTCAAAGGGGCTGAAGTCGCAGCTTGTATACAGCCTTTGAAAATAATTTTTTCTTTTTTGGTAAACTAAATTTATGATTCGTTTGAGCCTCAAAAATACTATTTTGAATTATAAAAATTTTCGTTTGAGCGAATATTTTTTTACGGTTATTTAGCTCTATTTTTTCAAATGGTCTAAAATCACATCTTGTCTATATATCCCCTTAAATCAAGTATTTTGAAAGAAAAAAAAAAAAAAAGAAAGAAAGAAAAGAAAAGAATCCATGACACATTTTGGCTACCAAAATACTGTTTTAGCTTTGAGTTCCTATTTAGACATATTTTTACAGTTGTTTAGCTTTCTTTTTTTCTAAAGGGCTGAAATTGCAGCTTATATACATCCCCTTAAAATAAGTTTTTAGGAAAACAGAATCCATGATGCGTTTTAAAGTCCAAAATACTGTTTTGCATTATAAAAATTTTCATTTGAGCGGATACACTTTTATTGTTTTTTATGTTTCTTATTTCCTAAGCACTGAAATTGTAGCGTTTTTACAGCCCCTTAATATAAGTTTGATTATATATAAAATTCATGTATATCCAATAAGATCCTGTATTTCCTTAATATAAGATTCCTGTTTAATCTGCAATATTTTCATATATATTAAACTATCTTTTTTTTTCATTGGGAATCAAAATCGTAGGATGTATATTCAGCCATAAAAAAACAGTTTAAAATTCTTCATGCAGCTTACGTTTGAGCGTACAAAATACTCTTTTGTGCGGTAAAAGTTTCTGTCAGAGTGGCCGCACTTTTATGACAAATGTTTTTGATACAGCACCAAATTGTCACAGCATTTATTTTTCCACGTTGGCTAAAATTAAATGTTTTATACGCTCGTTAACTTAACTATTTTGAAATTTGAAAAAAAGACCATATGTTTGAGTGCCCAAACTGAACGTTTGGAGAGATGACAATTTTTATTTTGAACAAGATAAATTTTGCTGTTACTAAGCATTCATTTTTTTATGGAGCAGTTTGCATACAGTAACTTAAAATAATTATTTTAAAATTTTGAAAAAATTGTGCGTTTGTTTGTTTGTTTTTTGAGCGATAAGAATTTTTGTTTGAGTGACAATATTTTCACAGTTCTTTAAAATTCCCTTTTTCCGAGGGGCTAAAACAACATTTTGTATTCAATCCTTCAAGTGAGTTATTTTGAAATTATGGAACTTTCATATGTTTGAGCGCCCAAAGTTATCGTTTGAGAATGAAAATTTTCGTTACAGACTGAAACCACAGTTTGTAAATAACCCGTTAAATTAATTACTTTAAATTCTAAAAATGTCTTTTTTTTTTAATTTAAAGTAATTGTTTTAGCTGTAATTATCTTTGTTTCAGTATCAATTTTTTCACAGTTAATGCATATATTGATTAATCATTTTCTATAATATGTAACTTTTATTAAATTTCTCTGAAATTTAAAATATGCGAGCATTTTTTTTATTACAATGTTCTTTTTAATGCTTAGTATACTAGGCTGGTTCTTGAAATAATCGCTTTTGAAATAAAATCCAAACTATATAAAGAAGGATATTTTCTACCGCATCCTTTGTAGTTTTTACTGATTCACATACACATATTTTAAACTTCAAACACTGCCGAAGTGCAACAAACACTGCTGACACCTTCTAAACTGAAGTACGGTGGAGGAGGTCATAGGGCGTAGGGAAGACAAGTGCACGTGGTCCTGACTTCCCTGTAAATTGCGACTTCTAATACAGGGGAAATATCAAACAGGTGTTAATTACTTTGCGAATGTCTGGTAGAAGATATTTTTTTCTTTATTTGTCTATACTGAGCCTAGCACGAAAAGAGGTTTTGTAACAAAATTTCTTAAGGGTAGATTTTTAGTGAGCAGAAAATAACATAATTTTTTTTTATTATTTATTTTTAATATCTCGAGACCTATCGCCGTTGCGATAAACAGAAAAAAGTGACTAGAAAAAAATAATAGAAGAGATACTTCGTTTAATCTTCATATCATTATACCTCACGCGCAAGACTATGGAATAAGCTTTGGTCTTATCTATAAGCTTTGTTAAGAACATCAGCTGCAAAATCCAGATTCAGATTTCGTTTTCGGCATGATTATTTAACTGTCGGGTATTTTTTGAAGTAAGAGTGCCTTGTTTAAATTCATGACTCAGATGGGAACTTTTGACATGTCATTCCTTTCTATGTCAAACCATACCATAATTTACTCATCTTTGTTAGAAATCGAAAGAAGGAAATTAAAAGGGACCGTATATAATTTAGCAGAGTGTCAAATACAGTTATACAGCCTGACTGTGAAACCAAAAGTATAATTCCATTTCCATAGATATTATACACTATATTGCCATTGATTATGGGACACTTGCGATTTTAGACATTTTACTAAATATCTAGAAAAATACATGAGGAATCATCTCGAAACTCTTAGTGTATAAATATAATAATATACGTCATACATCTCCGTGAAGATTTTTTACCGAAACGCCATAGGGGACCGTCAACAAATTAAAAAAGAATGAATATCTTTTGAATAACCCTGTCAAAACTAATGTAGAAAAAGCGCCCAAACTCTAGATTATGATTGAATGCCTTATTGTAATACACTGTGTTCATTTTTATGCAAATAGCATGCACACTCGCAGAGTAATTAAGGTTTTTATCAAAATGGTCCCAAATTTTTCCAAGTTTTTCCATTATAATTTTCAGAGTTCTTAATATAAAATAATATTTTTTTCAGAAAATATGACAAACAACATTGCACACAGTACCCTGAAATCAGAATTAAAAAATAATAAAAATTGTATGAAAAATGAGTAGGTTTACTGTATAATTTTTTACTGCGCATGCGTCAAAGATATCAAAATTTCATTTGCATATTATGTTAGCTAAATGTATAGAGCAACTTTTGTAAAAGTCTCAAAATCATAGCTTGAAAATTCTGAAAGTAATCGTCTATAGAAAAAGGTCAAAATCCGTTGTTTCCAAAATGAAGCAAAAAAATGGGGGATTTTATCCAAATGCAGTAGTACATCCCATATTGTGTATTCTATATTGACACTAATCAATGAATATATGGATAGAACCCCTCTTGTTTTTGCTTTATTTTGAGAATAACGGATTTTCGACTTATTCAGTTGACGATTATTGTTAGAATTTTCAAGTTATGATTTTGTGACTTTCACAAAAGTTCCTCTATACATTTAGCTAACATAATATGCAAATGAAATTTTGATATCGTTGACGCATGCGCAGTAAAAAATTATTTAGTAAACCAACTCATTTTTTTATACAATTTTCATTATTTTTTAATTCTGATTACAGGGTAATGTGTGCAATGTTGTTTGTCATATTTTCTGAAAAAAATAATATTTTATATTAAGAACTCTGAAAGTTATAAGGAAAAAACTTGGAAAAATTTGGGATCATTTTTATAAAAATCTTAATTACTCAGCGAGTATGCATGCTATTTGCATAAAAATGAACAAGGCTTATTACAATAAGGCATTCAATCACAATCCAGAGTTTGAGCGCTTTTGCTACATTAGTTTTGACAGGGTTATTCAAAAGATATTCATTTTTTTTTTTAATTTGTTGACGGTCCCCTTTGGAATTTCGGGAAAAAATCTTCACGGAGATGTATGACTTACACTATTATATTTATACACTAAGAGTTACGAGATGATTCCTCATGTATTTTTCTAGATATTTAGTAAAATGTCTAAAATTGCAAGCGTCCCATAATCAATGGCAATATAGTGTATTCTAAAATTAAGGGGTGCGAGGGAGATGAGTAGACTAGGTTTTATGAATTGATAGGACTCTTGCATTTGCATTGAAACATTAACCCTCTCACTGACAAACCCGTCTATAGACGTTCCCTAAGCTCTAGGTTTCACTGTAATGCAAGCAATAATTAAAATGATATAACTCAGTTGATTTAATAGATTTTTAATACATTGTGCAATGATTAACACACTCAAGGGTAACATTCATATTCGTAAATAAGGTTTTTATATAATTTTCAAAGAATCATATTTTTTTAGCAATTAAAACAAAATGCTGTGAAAACAACATTACAATTTTACCTTTTTGCAAGACTGTCAGAGGGTTTTAATGGTTTTATTGAACATTTTATCATTTATATATGCACTACTACAAAATATTTTATTCCACAAAAGAGAATCTTGGACGTTCAAATGTACAGTATTCTCAGAATTTAAAAATATTTATTTTAAGGGGACGTATACTATCTGTCATTTCAGCCTCTTGGATAAAAGAAAGCTAAATAACACCAAAAATATATCCTCTCAAACGAAATTTTTTTATAATTCAAAACAATATTTTGGACGCTCAAATGTATCATGCATTCAGTTTTTGAAAAAAATTATTATAAAGGATTGCAAACAAGCTGTCATTTCAACCTCGTGGAGAAAAAAAAGCTAAATAACTGCAAAAAAATATCCGCTCAAACGAAGGTTTTTATAGTTCAAAACAGTATTTTGGACACTCAAACGTATCATGCATTCAGTTTTTCAAAAAACTTATTTTAAGGGACTGTATACAAGCTGTCATTTCAGCCTTTTGGAAAAAAGAAAGCTAAATAACTCCAAAAATATATCCTCTCAAACGAAAATTTTTATAATTCAAAACAGATTTTTATACACTCAAACATATCATGCATTCAGTTTTTTAAAACACTTATTTAAAGGGATTGTATACAAGCTATCATTTCAGCCTTTTGGAAAAAAGAAAGCTAAATAACTGCAATAATATATCCGCTCAAACGAAAAATTTTTTCAATTCAAAACAGTATTTTGGACGCTCAAATGTATCATGCATTCAGATTTTGAAAAAAATTATTATAAAGGACTGTAAACAAGCTGCCATTTCAACCTCTTGGAGAAAAAAAAGCTAAATAACTGCAAAAATATATCCCCTCAAACGAAAATTTTTATAATTAAAAAAAAAATTATTTTGGACACTCAAACATATCATGCATTCAGTTTTTAAAAAAATATTATAAAGGAAAAGAAAGCTAAATAACTGGAAAAATATATCCGCTCAAACGGAGATTTTTATAATTCAAAACAGTATTTTATACACCCAAACATATCATGCATTCAGTTTTTCAAAAAATTATTTTAAGGGACTGTATACAAGATGTCATATCAGACTTTTGGAAAAAAAGAAAGCTAAATAACTGCAAAAATATATCCGCTCAAACGAAAATTTTTATAATTCAAAACAGTATTTTATACACTCAAACATATCATGCATTCAGTTTTTCAAAAAACTTATTTTAAGGGACTGTATACAAGATGTCATATCAGACTTTTGGAAAAAAAGAAAGCTAAATAACTGCAAAAATATATCAGCTCAAACGAAAATTTTTATAATTCAAAACAGTATTTTATACACTCAAACATATCATGCATTCAGTTTTTCAAAAAACTTATTTTAAGGGACTGTATACAAGATGTCATATCAGACTTTTGGAAAAAAAAGAAAGCTAAATAACTGCAAAAATATATCCGCTCAAACGAAAATTTTTATAATTCAAAACAGTATTTTATACACTCAAACATATCATGCATTCAGTTTTTCAAAAAACTTATTTTAAGGGACTGTATACAAGATGTCATATCAGACTTTTGGAAAAAAAGAAAGCTAAATAACTGCAAAAATATATCAGCTCTAACGAAAATTTTTATAATTCAAAACAGTATTTGGGACGCTCAAATGTATCATGCATTCAGTTTTTGAAAAAAAAAATTATAAAGGACTGTATACAAGCTATTATTTCAACCTCTTGGAAAAAAGAAACCTAAATAACGGCAAAAATATATCCGCTAAAACGAAAATTTTTATAGTTCAAAACAGTACTTTCATAATTAAAATTACTCAACTTTTCTACTATGTATGCAAACGGAGATTATTGACCGAATTATATAAACTTCGTTATGTTTGGAAGTATTTTAGCTCATGCAAAAATTTTTGTCCACCAGATGCGCTCAAACGTAAGCTGTCTCCGTTTTTTATTTCATAAAATTCGAGGGGTCTATTTCATGTGTAAATTGTCATATCGGGCTTGTTTTTGATCATAGCTTTTTTTAATTTGTCGCTCAAGTAAAACTTTTTGTCGCTCAAAAACGCTCAAACTTATGTTATTTTCAAAGTTTAAATCTCATAAAGTCGAGAAGCCATTATCAAGCAATGGTGGCCCCCGCATTTTATTTTGCTTTTAATTTTTTACAGATTATCGCTCATATGAAATTTACTGCAGCGCAAACGACTCTCAAAAATATGCTATTTTCTGTTATTAATTTCTTTAATGTCAAGTTGATAACTTCGCGAACTAAAATGTGGTCATATCAGATTTTTATTTGGCTTATAACTTTTTTTAGTTTGTCGCTCAAACGTGCACAAACGACGCTCAAACGAATGCCGTCTTTAGTTTTTTTAATCCGAAAAGGTCGGGGGGCCAGCTTCACAAAATGTGGCCTCCTCTGTTTTTTTATTTCGCTTATAACTTTTTTTCAGTTTGTCGCTCAAACAAAATTTTTTGTCGCTCAAATGCACTCAGACCACACTCAAATCAATGCCGTCTTCAGTTTTTAAATCCGAAAAAGTCAGGGGGCCAACTTTACAAAATCTGGCCCTCTCAGTTTTTTATTTCGCTTATAACTTTTTTCAGTTTGTCGCTCAAACAAAAATTTTTGTCGCTCAAACACACTCAAACGACGCTCAAACGAATGCCGTCTTCAGTTTGTATGTCCGAAAAGGTCGGGGGGCCAACTTCACAAAATCTGGCCCCCTCAGTTTTTTATTTTGCTTATAACTTTTTTCAGTTTGTCGCTCAAACAAAAATTTTTGTCGCTCAAACGCGCTCAAACGACACTTAAACGAATGCCGTCTTCAGTTTGTATGTCCGAAAAGGTCGGGGGGCCAACTTCACAAAATCTGGCCCCCTCAGTTTTTTATTTTGCTTATAACTTTTTTCAGTTCGTCGCTCAAACAAAAATTTTTGTCGCTCAAACGACGCTCAAACGAATGCCGTCTTCAATTTATATGTCCAAAAAGGTCGGGGGGCCAACTTCACAAAATCGGGCCCCCTCAGTTTTTTATTTTGCTTATAACTTTTATTAGTTTGTCGCTCAAAAAAAATTTTTGTCGCTCAAACGCGCTCAAACGACGCTCAAAGGAATGCTGTCTTCAGTTTGTATGTCCGAAAAGGTCGGGGGTAAACTTCACAAAATCTGGCCCCCTCAGTTTTTTATTTTGCTTATAAATTTTTTCAGTTTGTCGCTCAAACGCGCTCAAACGACGCTCAAACGAATGCCGTCTTTAGTTTGTATGTCCAAAAAGGTCGGGGGACCAACTTCACAAAATCTGGCCTCCTCAGTATTTTATTTTGCTTATAACTTTTTTCAGTTTGTCGCTCAAACAAAAATGTTTGTCGCTCAAACGCGCTCAAACGAATGCCGTCTTCAGTTTGTATGTCCGAAAAGGTCGGGGGGCCAACTTCACAAAATCTGGCCCCCTCAGTTTTTTATTTTGCTTATAACTTTTTTCAGTTTGTCGCTCAAACAAAAATTTTTGTCGCTCAAACGCGCTCAAACGACGCTCAAACGAATGCCGTCTTCAGTTTGTATGTCCGAAAAGGTCGGGGGGCCAACTTCACAAAATCTGGCCCCCTCAGTTTTTTATTTTGCTTATAACTTTTTTCAGTTTGTCGCTCAAACAAAAATTTTTGTCGCTCAAACGCGCTCAAACGACGCTCAAACGAATGCCGTCTTCAGTTTGTATATCCGAAAAGGTCGGGGGGCCAACTTCACAAAATCGAAGGCCCTGAATTTTAATTTGTTTTTAACTTTTTTCTGATTGTCGCTCAAACGAAAATTTTTGTCGCTCAAACGCGCTCAAACGACGCTCAAACGAATGACGTTTTCAGTTTTTATATTCCATAAAGTGAGGGGGCCAACTTCACAGACCTGATAACTTCTCAATTCTTTAATCTTTTTACTTTCTTGTGGCTCGTAAGTACTCCGAAGCTGCATGTGTCAGGCCGTGAACCTGTGTCCGTGACGTCACAATCTCCTCCTCCTCACCATTCACTACTTCGTGGCCAATCAGAAAACGCCCTTCTCCCATTCACTGTCTTGCAGACGAGACTTTGAAACAACTCAACGCTCCCGGTCAAAAGTTTTTGTTCTCAAACTTCTTGTATATGTTTTGTGATCGAATAAACATCAATCAGAGGATCTAGCTGAGTTTTTAAATATCCAACTAATACATGTTTTGAAGTTTTGTATCATCTACTCAGTAAATGTGACTGTAAATTTATTAAAAACTTTGTTTCCAAGGTCGCACTGAAGTAAGCAATAAGATCTTATTCTTTGAAACGGCTTTCTCAAGCGACTTGTTGGGGATCGACGAAGTCGGTGCTTGCGTTTACAAGCTTTTAGGTGAGCTTTATTTTTAAGAGTATTTAAAAGTTTTGCTTCTATATTTTACTGGTGTAAAATAATATTTTTAAATGAATATTTAAGTTTGGTTGTAAAATTTATTTAATGTGATTATTATAATACGATTGTTGATATTTTTATAATTCTGTCAGCTCGTTGCTGAAGCACATTTTATCACATTTTTAATTTAATTTGATGTAATTGTTATTTTCTTCTTTCTTTCTTTTTAAAAGGAAAATTAATTTTATTCCCATAGTTTATTTTGTTCTTTTGTGTTCATGTTTATTTACGCGTTTCAACAGGTTTTAAAAATTAATAGATTACATTTAATTTTAATTAAAAAATGAATTTAACTGCATCTGTTTATAAATAAAAATAAATTGCAGTAAAATTCCTTTTAAAAAGTTTCATGTTTTCTAAATTTAATATATATTTTTAAATTTGTTTTTGTTATTTCGATTTTTTTAATTAAAAAAAATTACAGTGAAATTGATTTTAAAAAGTTTCATGTTTTCTAAATTTAATATATGTTTTTAAATTTGTGCTTGTTATTTCGATTTTTTTTAAATAAAAAAAAAATAAATTTAAATAATTTTCTTTAAATTTTCGTGAAAATATAGATAGTTTATTTATGTTTTCTTGTAATTCTAATTTTTACTTTTTCGTTAATAGTTAAAAAAGTCTAAGACTTAATGTCACAAAAAATGTTACTTACAAAAATGATTTTAAAACACTCAAAGCTGACTTTTTAAGTGATGTTGAATTTTATTACAAATTATGATTTCTCTGTTAGCAGTCTTAAAAAGTAAACAAGTGATACCATTGTACATTTCAATAATTGAAAAACGTATAAAATTAAGCAATTAGAAATAAAAATCTTTTTTATTGCATAAAATTGGAATATTACTAAAGACTTAATTAGAATATTACTAATTAGGCTAGATATAGTCTAGTTAGAATATTGCTAATGACTTTTTGTATACGATTCTCTTTCTAATTAAGTTGCTTAATTGCATTAAGATTTAAATTAGAATGATTGTAAAAGACATTATCAAAATATTTTTAATTTATAATATTCATAATGACAAAACATTATTATCTTTTTATGTAACACAACTTTATATTGTAGAAATGTGTGCGATTATTTATAAATTTTACTGTCAGATAAATCTAATTACAAAACTATTTATAAACATTATTTATTTATTAAGGGATGTTTGGGACTCATTTTAAAATAATTTTTATTTATTCAGTTAAAATATTGAACTCTTTTTTGTGATGATAAACCATGTCTTCTGTAAACAAAATCAATAATGTAAATAAATATGGTGTACTTTTTCATAATTAAAATAATAATAATAATAATTTAAAATTTGCTAAAAAGGTAGAATAATTTAAAATCGTTATGACTCAAAAACTCAAAATATTATTTGTAAAAATTCACTTTTTTTTTTTACATTTAAATAAATAGAAATATCTACATTTTAATTTTGATTCAGTATTTTAAAAAATATTAATAAAAAAAAAATAAATAAATAAATAAAAGTATTCAAGAAAAACTTTGAAACAAAAATAATGTAACTTTTATTGAAAAAGAAAAAAAAATTATATTTTCAAAAGTAAATATATATATATTTTTTACTTTTGAAAGCATTGTTTTGGCAGGTTTGAAGCATTTACCTTTAACGGTTCTCGAATTATAGCAATTTATATCGGATAGTTTATGAAAAAACCCATCTTGATAAAAAGCGCGTTTTCACAAGTCAATTCCATGGCAAACAACCATTGCTTGAAAGCCAAATTTTAAAAACAAAGCAAAACAATTTTTTTTTTTTTTTTTTTTTTTTTTTTTTTTTTTTTAAAGAAAGTTTGAAGATTTTTGTGATCCGGACCCCCCATAAAATATTTTATATAGCTTCACAATAAATTCATTTATTTATAAATCATATTCAACAAATTTTATTTCCAATCGGTTTTTACTTTGATTTTTAATATCATATTCTATTTCTTTTACCAAATTTATAATATTATATTAAGAAAATATTAAAAATGAAATATATTATACTGAACTTGTCCAGTTAAAAATATTAATTTATAGTTTCGTTTCTTTTAATTATTTATTCAATAGTTTGTTTTCTTGTCTAAGTAAAG
This sequence comes from Maratus speculifer, assembly GCA_964019185.1. Lineage (NCBI taxonomy): Eukaryota > Metazoa > Arthropoda > Arachnida > Araneae > Salticidae > Maratus > Maratus speculifer. Next base: position 2,645,433 of record OZ025292.1, on the reverse strand, counting down.
GTGTTTACCCTATGCAATTACTGCACTTTTAAACTGTTTTAGGGAAAAATATAATTTTAAAGTAATTTTACTAACTGGGTGATGTGCATAAATTTTTTTTTTACAAATAATGTTGTTATAAATTGCTGTTAAATTTTGAAACATTATTTTTTTTAAACTTTTCCCTTCTTCTCCCCCCCCCCTTTTTTTTTACTTCAAACCAAAACATAATGAAAATTTTGTATAATTAATCATATTATTTATTACAATTATTCTTAAGATATCAATAATATTAAAAAATAAACAATAAAAGTTTTAAATATAATTTAATAGCAACTTAAATAGTGAAAGTGGAATATGCTAATTTCATCACTCTGTACATAAATTACTTCAATTATGTTTATATATAAGTATTCTGAGATTAAAGAAAAAAAAATCCGAAACTTTTAAATATTTATTTGCATTAGTTTTATTAGTTTCTAATCTCTGTTTTTCAAACAATCTTTAATTTTATAAATAACAATAATAATTTAAATTAATTCTTTAATTTTTTTTATTATAATCAGAATTATAAAATTATTTAGTACAGTCAACCCTCATCATCATGAACACGCTTAACGTGAATTACTAATATGAATTGTTTCCACAGTCCCCTATAAAGAAGAATATAAAGATTTGATACTGATAACATGAATTACTGTTAACATGAACAAAATTTTGACTCTCCTTGAGGTTCATATTAACGAGGTTCGACTATATTTAATGAGAAAAACAACAACTTACATTATGGTAACAAAACAACAACTTATAAGGCTCTGTAGTTGATTGGCGATAACAAATCCCCTTTTACCTTGTATTTTCATTAATCATTAAAAAATAAACTTTCTGAGCAGTAAAATATATTTCATAGTATAATTCAATATAAATCAATAATATAATAATATAAATACTTAAAAGCATTTGTCGTTTAAAACTTCACTTTTTATCTTTAAGAGTTATAAACAAATTTATATATTTTATAATCACGGGAATAGAATAAAAGAGAGTATGGGAGATATTAAAGTTAAGCCTAACATGGCAACTGCCACCACAAAATCTCATATGGATACAATGTTCTGTTTCGAGTTCTTAATCCAAATCCTCAGTAAAGTATAGATAAAAATAAAATGACACATGCAGCATTTGTAAATTTGTAACTAATAATCTTTAATATAGATTACATTTATTAAAATATCATTAACTTTCCAGTTCCATTTATAATTCTTTCTTGGAAAATCCCAAGTGCGTCATTATTATTGTTTTTTCTTTTTTGCATTGCATTATAATCCTCTTAAAATATTTAACTCATTGTAGTATAAACAAAAATAAAAGGGAAAAGTAAAGTAAATTAAAAAATTGTTACTAATTAAAAAGTTTCAACTGGTTTCTTTTAAAAAAGAAAAGGTAAAATCAATTGTTAAATTGTAACTAATGAAACTTTAATATGGATTACATTTTTCAAAATATCATTATCTTTTCATATAAAATGCTTTTTGAAAAAAATCATAACACGCTGTTATTATTGTTATTATTTGCATTTCATTAGAATTTTCTCAAATACATATCTAAAAGGTTGTAATGTAGGAAAAAAAGCAGAAGAGAAAAGGTTAAGTTAAATTTTAAATTGTAACTAATAAAAAAGTATTAAACCTTTATTTTTATTTTATTTTATTTATTTATTTTTTTTTTTTTTTTTTGTTGTTACAGGTAAAATGGAAAAAGTATAGTATAAGGGAAAAAAAAAAAAAAAAAAAAAAAAAAAAAAAAAGTCAGTTGTCAAATTGTAACTAATAATCTTTAATATAGATTTTATTTATCAAAAAATCATTAACATTGCATATAAAATGCTTTCTGAGAAAATCCCGTACGTCGTTATTATTGTTTTTTACGTATTACATAACAACTTTCTCAGAAAAATATTTAATTGGTTGTAGTATAGTAAAAAAAAAAAAAAAAAAAGTCAATTTTAAAATTTAATTAATAAGAAATAGGGATGAGATTTCTGTATTTTTGCTCGCTGATATTTGTTAGAGAAAATATTCCATCCGAACATTTTTTGCTATTTAACAGAACACTTTCTCTATCAAAATAAAATACTGGTGTGCAAAAACGTGGAAATCTGATCCCTAAAAAAATATTTTACTAATTCTTTTAATCGTAAAAAGAGAAAAAAAGTACAATGTAGGGAAAAAGTAAAGTTAGTTGTCAAATTGTAACTAATAAACTTTAACATCGATTACATTTATCAAAATATGATTAACTTTTCATATAAAATGCTTCCACGGATCCTAAATACATCGTTATTATTATGATTGTTATTATTATTATTATTGTTGTTATTTTTGTATGCATTTACGTTGCAACTTTATCAGAAAAGTATTTAACTGGTTTTAGTACAGTAAAAATAAATTTATAAAAGGTGAAAGGTATAGTACAGATAAAAAGTAAAGTCAGTTGTAAAATTGTAACTAATAAAACTTTTTTAATTACTTTATATACATATATAATAGATTCTATTATAGGAGAAAAGTAAAATATACAGTATAGGGGAAAAGTAAAAGGTTAAAAATATTGTACAGGGGTCAAAATGAAGTCAATTGTAAAATTGATATTAATAATCTTTTTATTATATTACTAACTTTCCACATAAAATGCTTTCCGACAAATTCTAAAATACGTCGTTATTATGGTTTTCCTTTTCGCATTACATTATAATTCTCACAGAAAAACATTTAACCGGTTCTAGTATTTTAAAAAAAGTAAAAGGTAAAAAGTATACTTTGGGAAAAAAGTATAGATGCAGATTTCCAAAATCTTTAAGACCTATAGGTAGAGCAAACACATAAAATCAATGGCATTTATATTTAAAATAATAATAATAATAATAAAAAAATCCTGAGAAATTTAAATTGAAAATAAATCTAATATGTATATAATCAAATACAATAAAACACAGGCTGATTATATCAAATGTGTATATTTTATTTAATTTAATCATAAAATTTTTGAAATCTGAATATTAACTAAGTATAATTAAGGGTATGTTTTGGAAAATTTTAGAAAAATAATAAAAAAAAAAAATTATAAAAAAAAGCTAAATAGTATGTTTCTTGGTGAATTCAACTGTTTATTTAGTCAGAGAAAGTCAGATTTTATTTTTAAATGATTAAATTTGTGAAAAGTTCGATTGAAGGTGAAAAAATTCTGTGAAAGATCTTAAGAGACAAATAATTTTGTAAAGGGTCCTATTTTCAAATAAAGTATTTTGAGCAAGATCCCGTTAAAAAAAAAATAAAATAAAGTAAAGGGTCCTGAAGATAAATTATTTTGTGAAGGTTTATTAAGGTCCTAAAGTTTTTCTAAACATATATTCCTACAAATATTTTACATGTATACAAACATATATTTTACATTACAAAATTAAAATACACCTCAAATATGTTTTCCACATAAGAAAAAAATATCTTAAGGTGGATGGTCACTGACTCAGGGCCCGAATTCCTTCAATAATTTTAAGTCTATGGGTGTTTGAAAGATTCTTATAATCAAAATATCTCCTCAGGAAATTCGTATTTTTTAAAACTTTTTTTTTTTCAGTATTCTCTTCTTAAAGGATGTCACTTTTTTTTTATTAGTTGTCAAAATATTGCTAAAATTTATGTTCAATTTTGGGTTTGTTTACAATCAATCAGGTATCAATCTTGTATCAATCAGGTTTTTTTCAATTTTATTTTTTAAAAACCGGCTGGAAGTAAAATTTTAATATTTCATAAAATTATGTATAGATTTTAGAAATATTTTGACAATTAAGGAAAAAAAAAAACAAAAAAAAAGATGCATCTTTTAACAAGAGAATACTGGAAAAAGAAGTTAAAAATATTAATTTCCCTAGGAGATATTTTGATAATAAAAAAGTGTCAAACGCCCATAAATTTAACATCACGATTTGGAATTTTGCCGTTGAGTCACCAGCCGCCTAAAAAAGAAAATGCCGATTTAGAACTGAAAGTTTGTGGCAATATCAAAAAATTTAGTCACCACATGGTGACTGGGGATCGTAAATCTGAACCTATAGGAAAAAGTAAATTCAATTCTAATTAATAATCTTTACATTTATATCATAATATTAACTTTTCATATTAAATACTTTCTGGGAAAATCCTAAATATGCCATTATTATAGTTTCTCTTTTTTAGCATTGCATTAGAATTCTCTGAGGAAAATATTTAACTGGTTCTAGTATATGAAAAAAAGGTTTCTACGCCCCTCTATTTCCGTTGTTTTTGTGATTGAATGTACCTGAAGCGTAAAAAAGGGACACGCTTGAGGAATCTATTGGCCTGTTATAGGTATTCACAGGTGGTCTGCCAGGACAGTTAATTCGTTACACTTTCATGTTTGTGTAAACGTTAAATGGGATCCCACTTTATGCTTATTTCCGACAGATATTTTGATACAAAAACTTTATAATTTTTTTTTTCAAAAAATGAATAAAAAATTGCTTATTTTTATGAAAAGTTATTTTGATAAACAGATAATTGCACCATGGAATATAACTACCAAGAATGTATTTGTTAAAAACGCATATTCTTGCCCATTGCTAAACAAACAAACAAACAAAAAGAACTTTAAAAAGAACTTGTACAGTTAAAAGTAAAATAAAATATAAAATCAGCATTTCGAGCCGCCTTCCGGAAAATATGATGGTGAAATGACTAAAAATTCAAAAATGAACAGTGGCGAACTCAGGATTAAGCTTTGGAGGGTGGTACCATGTTTTAGAGATCTGTATTTTATTGATCTGGCCCGGAACTTCAGACGAGCTCGGTCCGATGGACATCCATTTTTTAGGTGCGTTCGTAATTATGTAAATACGTAGCACCTATAGTTGTCGTTCAGTCCGTCCACCTGTCTTTCTGTCTGTCCGTCCGCATATAACAATGCAAAAAACTACCCAACCGAATCTTTTGAAATTTAAAATATATAATTATTACATAATTTTGTCGAGTCATTTCAAATTTTATGAGAATCGGATGGGTAGATCAATTACAGGGACGATCAAAAGTATTCCGTTACATCACGGTCAATGGGGAAAAATGTTTCAAATGCACTTTAATCGTTTGAAATTTAAATTACATACTTATTGCATAATTTTGTCAAGTCATTTCAAATTTTTTGAAAATAGGATGCATAGATCAAAAACAGGGACAATCAAAAGTACTCCGTTACATTACAGTCAATGGAAAAAAAAAAAAAGTTTCAAATGCATTTTATTATAATATTATACTCATTCTAACATAATAATATTGATATGCCATCATAAAATACATATTATAATATACATTTTGCATAATCTGTTGTGCAAAGAACATTTGTTATTGGTTTACAAGGCCACACAAAAGTATTCCCTTACATAATGATTATAGAGAGAACATTGTTTGGTGCGCATTTTGATTGTAATTAATTATTTACAATTTTATGACATTGATACATGAAAGGGATATTTTTAAAACTTCATTATCGAACGAACGCACCTCATTTGCTACGCTTCACGTGCCATTTCCAACTTGTTTCTTTTGATTTGATACAAAACGAAGACTGGAAGGGGGGGGGGGGGCAATTAGCAAAACCTGGGATAGGGGCTCTGAAAATTTTTGATGGGGTTAATTCTGAAGGCTTAAACATCTTTGATAAATAAAAAGTATCTATTCTTTTAAGTGGTGAATATTAAAAATGCTGATATTTCTAATTTAATAAGAAAATTAAAAAACAAGAAAAAACTTGTAACAAGATTACTATTTTTTAAAATTTCTATTTTGTAGAGTCTATTAAAAATAATAAAAGTAAATTTTCATAGTTTTCAATAAGTAATTTATGGTTTAAAAAAAAATGTAAAATTGAGTTCGATTCCAAATTGCTTCCCTTTTCAGACTTTCCAATTTTATCTCTCCGTTAAAAAATGAATTCGTAAATGTGTCAAAATATTTAGCGCTTGTTGAGCAGAGCAGTAAAGAACAGTCTTAAACGACATTTTCAAGAGAAATATACAACAACATTTGCTTTTTTAAAATAGTGGTGCCGTTAGAATAAAAAAATAGTCGCCTGTGACAGCCCTGCTTTTTATGTACTGATTGTAGATCATCATCACTGAAATAAGGATATTTGTGTTTAATATTTTTTTATTTACAATTATTGTCATACAGCCATCAAACATCCTACAAAAACAAGATACCTACGCTCATATAAAAACAAAACAGAGTAAAACTATTTATAGTCTTAATGAGTTTTTTCTGCATATCAGAATTTGATTTTCAGTAAAATTATAGCATACAATATAGTGTCTTTATTATGTATATTGTCATGATTGAAATGAGGATATCTGCATTTAATATCGCCCTCCCCCCTCCTTTCCCATTACTTATTGTCAAATAAACCTGCCAAGCATCCTATCAAAACTTGGTATACCTCCTCCCCCCAAAAAAATCTCAATCTGATTTTCTATACATTTATAGTGTTCGCGAAACTGGTTAACCTACCACCGGCAAAATGCGATCCAAACTTGACATTATACACCGATGGAAAATGAAACTGTCAGAAGATGTCTGTAATTTTATTCCCTTTCTCTCCTCTTTTGAGTGCATTGATTGCCTTTTCATTTGATACGACCTTTTATCTGGCCGTTGAACTAAACAAGAACAGATTATATAAGTCTTATAAGAAAGAACATTAAAAAAAAAAAAAAAAAAAAAAAAAAAAAAACATACATAAAAATTTTGTCAAATTAAAACTAGTCGTTGGAGGCCACCGTAATACTTACCCATCATGGATGTGCATATAATATATGAAAATAAAATATTTGTAAACTGTATACAAAATGCATTGCAATTCCAAAACAAAACTTAAACGTATATTTAAATATTTTTAATATGCATAGTAATGCTCTATTAATGAATTTCTGACGAACCCATTTTGACAAAACATATAAAACGCCTAACTACTCAAGTAGTACCGAATTGGTTAAAGAAACATCCTTATAACTCCAAAAATAATAATCTATTAACTAACAATTTGCTGCGTCGGTTTAAGTGTCTCATTTCCAATTAAAATATATCTTTGAATTGAAATTGGAATGAAATACAGGGTCATAAAAAATTGAAGAATGTGGAAAACAGGAATACAAATATCTCGGCAACTAACAATACGATCGACTTCGTTCTTTATGCAAAATTTGTTTTATTTTATTGTCTTTTATGTCCACTCCTTAAAATAAAATATTTCGAAAATTTTTACACACCTTTCATCAGAACGAATTTTTCGAGAGTCCGAAAAAAATAGTTCCGGATAATCGAGGTTGCTGATATTCAATAGGCTTCGTCCGATTCTTACATACTAAGTACATACAAAATTTCAAGTCTCTATCTCAATTTGTTCGGGAGATAGAGCGTTTACAGACAGACGGACGGACGGCAATTTTTTTTTTTTCTAAAAATATGTTTTTCGGAATCTCCAGCGTCTAAAACGTGTAATTCCGTCAAAATTTTTTTTTTCGATTTTCAAAACGATTGTAAGACTTACCCTATACTACGTACGATGGGTAAGTAAAAAAAGAGCTGAATGCACATTTATTTGTAAATTTTTCATTGATTATGAACACTAAAGTGACAGACAATTTTGTATAAAATCTGGGTTTTAAATTAGAAGAAAAGCTCCCTTCTCCCCCCCCCCCCTTTTTTTTTTCAGAGAGAGTCTTTCTTAACCCTGCTAAGACGTTTGAGTCTATTTCGACTCTAAAGTCATATTTAAAGTTTTCTTAAAACTTGCTCGAAGTAATTCCTTTCAGCTGCAATACAGAAATATGCACGCGAATCCCTCATGGCATGGCCTAACTTATCTGCGTTCAGCTACAGAAAACTGACATTAATCTTGAAAATCATATAAAAATTAATTTTCGTACACTTAAAAAAAAAAAAAAAAAAAAAAAAAAAATTGATTAAAAAGATTTTTTTTTATCTCATTTAAATTTTAAATCATTTTTGCAATTGTAGCTATATGTCTATAACTAATGGTTTAAAAATTAGCCACGGGACACCGTTGAGAATGGACAGGACACTTTGTATAAATCAGCAATTGAATATGCAGATATCGCATATTAATATAAGTGGTACATTATAAAAAATAGACATAAGACACTAACTAAGGTTTTATTATCCCTAGTTTAAGAGCTTTCTGCAATAATTTTATTTATATTTTCTTGTCTATTAATATAAATATAACAAAAATCTAATAATTGAAATTCGACTATAGAAAGAAAAAGAAAAGAAATTACCACGTTAATTTTTACGCATTTTTAATTATCATTAAAAAAATACATTGATTTTATGTTGACAATTTTGGGAAAAGGAATAACATTATGATTAAAAATAATTCCTTTAGTTTTGAGGTAAAATTTCCACGAAATTTGTTTTTATAAGTAATTAGTTTCCTTTTGAAGAATTTAACTAAGTTCTCCAAAAAGCCTTGCATTTATTAAAAAATGTCAAAACATTTTCAATTTAAATTGATTTCTTTTTGTTTGCTATTGTTATATTTGTAATTAAGCGTTAAAAGTTAAGAAAAAAAATAGCTTCAGAAAAAATGTATAGACTTATTTTTTTTTTTTTTTGTTTTTGTTATTTCAGGTTTAAGAAAAGATGGACTTAGAATTTTATAGTGACCATAACTTGGATACTAGAAGTTTCTACTCGTCTATTAAAGGATTTGACAATAATATGGCAAACAAAGATCCTCGCGTACCCAAGGTAAGTTGCAAAGATAACACTGTTAGTTATGTACATCTTAACCCTTTCCGGCCCGGACTAAATCTGTATGAAATAATTCACTTACACCAGAATTTATAAACGAATTTATTGGAAAATAAGAACCTGCTTATTTCCAGATATCTTATAAAAGAAATTTTTTTTTAATAAAATATTCAAGTAAAATTTAAATTAGGTACAGATTAATGACAGAGGAAATTAATTACAATGGTTTCTTAGGAATCCATGACGTTTGTATTACTACGAAATTTAAATTACTAATAAAAAAATATGAGAAAATTAGCACTAGCCATCTACAACAGGGCCACTAAACGAGCAAAACCCCTTGGGGACGAGCAACCTGTATACATGCCGCTGAAGGTGCTCAAAATCTTTGATTCTGATGCCTTTTAACAGGATTATTGGTCTGGTAGTGGAATGCCTTACTTTGTTGATTATTCTCACTAGTAAAATTGTAGTGTAAGTTTTGCATTATTTAATCAGAGCATTTCCGTGATTAAGTACACAAAAATTTCTGCTTTAAAAAACCCGTGATAAAAGATTAAATATTCTGTAAAACACGCTCCTCTCGAAGGGATTAAAAAATTGTTCGTTATCGATACGATATGGACGATTTTCCACAATTTTTTCTGGTGTCAATATGTGTATGTTAAAAATTTATTTCGGTTATTCAATTTCAGATTAAGAGAAACAGAAATGTTAACAAAAAATTATTATTTCACACAAAAGAAAAAAAAATCGCTAAATTTTGACGAAGAATTGCTAAAATAAGAAGCAAATTACGTCCATTTGGTCAGGGAATTTTTTGAGATTTGGTTAGGGAAAGTGAAGAAATTTGCCATAGTCATGTTTTGCTGGGAATCCTGCATTCGTAAAATTGACAAAAAATAAGAAAGAAAAACATGTTGCTATTTTGGAGAGTTTTTATGCGCAAGGTCTCGTTAAAATCTTTCGCATTTAAATGCGGGGTTTGCCCTTCTGACCCCAGTATCGCCATAAAATATCAATTAGTGCTAATCTGTTTTCGCAGCTCAGTGTCAAAATGGTTCAATGACAATTAAGTAGGAAAAAAAAGAATATTAAAACGCTTGAGGACAAACCCTGGAGACCGGATATCGCTAATTGTTCACTCCGGATGCACACTGATTGCGACCATATTTTCTTTTTTTGAAGTACAGAACGTTCTTTTGCCTATCGGAGGCATTCGATTTTTTTTTCTCACTCTCTTTCTGTTGTTATAGAAATTTCTTCCGCTGCTTAGAGCGTTTTCCCAAATCATTTCTTGTTCGCTAATTCTAGCGTTGTAGCGACGTGAGACAAGTGTCCGTTTTAATACATGGTGTTTTCTTTTTCTTTCTTTAATACTTGTTTTCCTTTTTTTTTTTTTTTTTTTTTTTTAATCCAGCAATGCTGGGACTGGCGACTTTAATCGTACTACAATTTTATTATTTTAAATTATTCATGTGTTTCCTTCATTTTCTTTGTTTCTTTTCTTTTCCTTTTCTTTGTTCCTTTTCTTTTCCTTTTCTTTGTTTCTTTTCTTTTCTTTTTTTTTTTTTTAATTTTTAAATAAATAAAAAAATAGAAATAAAAAAATAATTGCGATTTTTTTTTAAATGAGATATTTTTATCTTATATATTTCTATGAGACAAAGCAACATGGGACGAATTTAGAAATTAGTCGTTAAATAATAATATTGTATTAAAATTCTTTTAATAATACAGTATTTGATGAAAAAAACCCCTGCATATTTGGTTTTATATATATATATGAAACTAATGTTAGAGATATAATTATACACTGCTGTTTCACTATTAAAATATGGATTAAATTTCTTCCACTTTATTCGTATTCAAGTTCGAATATTTCGGAATTAGTTCAGTTTCTGGTTTCGGGCTGAAGATTTATTTTATCAGGCTCGGATTGACTATAAACAAAGTTTTAAAGTTTGGGTATACATTCATACCAATCTCCGACTTTTTTCAAATAAAACAGTTATATTAGATTAATTTATAACGCGATTATTCAATCGGTAAATGATTTATAACAGATGTAAATTTTCCAAATGGGTTAAAAAAAAGTCCGAGCCAGAATTCGAACCAGGGATCTGTTGGCTGAAATCGCCAATGCTCTTCCAACAAGTCATCCCGGACGAATACTGGAGGGCTATTTCAGCCAACTAACTTTATAATGATCACACAATCTGCTCTGATACTTTGGATCAGCTGAAGGGCGTATTTGAAAAAACGCTTTTCCACCTTCAACAGCTCGAAATTTTCCGATACAATTTCAGGCACACTTTTAAAAGTAGAAACACGAAACTTGCTGAGGGGATTCTTGAAGGGACGTATGAGGTGCCGTGTGATGTCTTTTTACGCTCAATTCATTAGAATTTGAGTTATAAACAATTACCTTATCAGTATGACCCTTTTTTTCGTTCCCAGGTCTCTCGCTTTGGAAAAATCAATTCGAAATGCCGTTTTTGATTGCTTTTTTTCCAATATTGTCTGCATTTATCAAAGAATCGACCCTCACGGCACCTTGTGTACTTTCCAAATAAGAGATTTTGAAAGTTTCGTGTATTTGAGAGCAAAAATGAATTTAAAAATAAATCGGAAAATAAGCAGTTTGAATCGAAATACATCCTTAACAGAATAAATCAAAGGTTAATATATAGAGCTGCAGAAAACGCTGCATCCGAAAGGAAGTGAATTCCCTGGTTCGAATCCTGGCCCGGACTATTTTCACCCACGACTTGGAATACTGTTATATCTGCTATAAGCTACTTACATCTGTTATAATTCGTTTACCGATTGAATAATCGTGTTATAAATTAATCTAATATATTTTCGTATGCAGCGTTTCTGCTGTTCCATATATTAACCTTTGATTTATTTTCTTGAGCTGATTCAAAGTATCAGGCCAGATTGTGTAATCGTTATAAGGTTATACTCCTCCAGTATTCGTTCCAATACTCCTCCAGTATTCGTTCGGGTTGGCTCAGTCGGAAGAGCATTGGCGGCTTCAGCCAATACATTCCTGGTTCGAATCCTGGCCCGGACTGTTTTCACCATCTTGGAAAATTTACAACTGTTACAATTATTAGTTATAACCAGAAATTTATTTAAGTAAATTTCAAATTACTATCTTATTTAATGTCATACATTTTTAATTAAAAACAAAAAAAATCTGCTTCAATGTTTGTTTTCTTAATTAAAAAAAAAGCAGGAGCTTGGCAGCTTGTAGTAAAAAAAGGTGCTGTTTGTAAGAAAAAGGAAAACTTGTACAGTGCAGGACTTTAATCGGATGTTATGTGCGATGAATCATTGTATGTTTCTAGACGTAAAGACTTTTTAAATTCACAACTCTGAATTTCAAGTCATCTTAAAACGTTTGGTGAAGTAGTGAACTGCCGAGATAAGCCATCAAATTCCAGCCATTGTCTTTTAACAGGATTATTGGTCTGGTAGTGGAATTCCTTCTTAGCATAACTTTCTTAATAAGGTCATTGTTCTTTGGACAGTTCTTTTTCATGATCCTTAAGTAGGTGGTGGGTAGAGCACTTTACAAGTCACGACTAAATTGTACAATTTATTAAGAAAATACTACCTGCTGCCACCGATCCGTAACAAATTAAATTCTGAATTTGACAAAATTTTCGAGGAAGCTCCCTTGAATGAAGTTTTATTAAAGAAAAATGATGAGGTTTTTAAAAGTTTTTTTTTCACATTATGCAGTAAAACTTGTGAAAACAACCACTAAGAAATGGAATAAAAAAGAAAAGTACCCAGTTAGATTAATGGCATTGAGCTCACATGCTATTCACATTAATTTTATATTATATACTTTTATTTCAATTGATAATGCCCCTCGAAAAATAAATTGAGGTAGAGGAGCAGCACCCTCTTCTCCCTTCTTTATACTTACTCTTTCTACCTCCAAATCTAATTAGGGAAACGCCTTTTCAGAATGCATGGTATACCAAATTGAAGTAAATCAGATAATTCTGTATGAAAAACCCATTTATCTAAATTAAGGGAGGGATTAGCTCTCAAATTTCTTCCTTTTAATATTAAAAAAAACCAGCCTCCAAATCTAATCAGAGATGTGCCTTATCAAAATAAACTGGTATGCCAAATTTGAAGGAAACCTGATAATTCTGCATGAAAAACCAATTTATCTAAATTAAGGGGAGGGAGGGATTAGCCTCCTTTATGTTTAATCAATGAACCTCCAAATCTAACCAGGGAAGCGGCTTATCAGGGTGAACCCAAATTTGAAGCAAAGCCGATATTTCTATCAATAGTTATTGCATTACGTACATATACCGGATGTCCAGTAAATAACTGACCCATTTTGAACTTAAATAACAAATAAACGGTTTGAGATAATAATACGCGGTTTGCGGTATTGTTATTAGAAAATCAATAAATTTTTAAACGTGTTGTACTTTGTTAATATAGTTCAAATTTCAGGAAAAAATATCGCACTGGCGGTAAAAGGCTGTTTGAATAGAGACATGACTCTAATTTTCATAAATATGAGATTTTCGGCTGAATCTGAATCTATATGTTGTCGAATCTGAATCTATATGTTGAATCGACTCTCGAATCAGCTTCAGAAATAGGGTACGTTGGTAATATTTATGATTGAACCATCTGTATTATATTTCACCTCCTCAGTCTTGAGACTGAGATATTATTTTAAATATTATTATATTACATTAACAAAGTGCATATTTTAAATATTATTATATTACATTAACAAAGTGCACATTTTAAATATTATTATATTACATTACCAAAGTGCATATTTTAAAATTTATTTATATTCTAATAACAATACAGCAAGCCGCGCATTTTTATCTCAAACAGTTTTTTTGTTATTTACATTCAAAATGGGTCAGTCATTTACTGGACACCCGGTATATGTATACATACAGAACGTGAGGGCACATTATTTCTGAGATTTTGATAGCCTGTGAGCTAAAAAATGGTTTTACAACAGCCTTTTCATCATAACACGCACGCATAAATGTGTCATATCTTTCCTTCTGTCGGGCCATTAAACTTTCCGTTTAAAACAGAACCCATTATAGACAGATTCTGTTAATTTGATAAACATTTAAGTATCTTAAAAAAATTAGAATTTTATACGAAACTAGAATCTATTAAAGATCTTGTTTTATCCGCAGGCTTTAAAGACACGGTCACGTGAAGCAATTTTTTTAGAGCTCTCTATCATATTTGCACATACAATTTTAAAGCTTCATTATTCAAATAGTTTTATGTTGTACTAAAATGTGCGATGGGGATGAGGGAAGGGATGCTTTAAGAACTTAGAATAAAAGATTGACATGATATGAACAGCTTCTTTCGAAGAAATCGAGTTAAATGAAACAATTTATTAATAACTCAATAAATGCATGTGTTTCTCATTATCTCTGAAGTGATCTCGACTGGAAATCGTATTTCGAATTTCTTACAGAAAAAACAAACAAATAAAAAGAACAGTTAAGTTCCGTTAATAAGGTCACGTCTTAATTACCTCTCTGAGAAAAAAAAAAAAAAAAAATCCCGAATGTAAATAATACTTTGTATTTATATGTTTGATCATCATAGTAAATAATACTTTTTATTTTACAAACTCAAGACTAACTTCTTTCTAGTTTTTTAACTCGCTGCTTTTTCGTACAAAGCCTTCTGTGTTAGTGGAAGTGTAATTGAGACATTGTCAACAACACAGATACAAATTGCTAAAGACATTAGTAAAGCTCTGTTATCGTTATCTTATTGATTGTTAGTTGATTTTCGGAGAAATATCTCTGTAGTGTTTCTTTTATTGTTTGTATCTGAGCCAGTTATTCAGTTTATTGGCTTTCTTTGTATTTTATAAATGTAAACTAAATATAAATCATACTCTTACCGTGCGTCCTTTGTAAAGGCCAATGTCTAATCCAATGCTTTCAAAGTGGAAAGTTTGTTAAAATTAATTTCGTATTAACCTATTCCCAATTTAGTTTTTATAAAGAATATCATAACCTTTCGTAAATCAACTCCAGTTTGAAGCATATTTACTCGGATGTTATAACACATTACTTTAAACCGTGTAAATCCCCCCTCCCCCCCCATAAAACTATAAAAAAAATTACTAAAAAATACGTTTTTTCATACCTACGATAAACAGAAAAACATATTTTGTATAAATATTGTCCATTTCCTAATAGCAAAATTGTAAAGTATATAAACTTACTTTCCAAAAAATCTATTTCATGCGTATCCAGCCTTTTTAGGTGCGTTCGTAATTATGTAAATACGTAGCACCTATTGTTGTCGCTCAGTCCGTCCGTCTGTCCGTCCGCATATAACAACGCAAAAACTACCCAACCGAATCGTTTGAAATTTAAAATACATAATTATAACATAATTTTGTCGAGTCATTTCAAATTTTATGAAAATCGGGTGGATAGATCAATTACAGGGACAATCAAAATGATTCCGTTACATTACGGTCAATGGGGAAAAAAGTTTCAAATGCATTTTAATCGTTTGAATTTTAAAACATATAATTATTGCGTAATTTTGTCGAATCATTTCAAATGTTATGAAAATCGGATGCATAGATCAATTACAGGGACAATCAAAAGGATTCCGTTACATTACGGACAATTGGGGAAAAAAATTTCAAATGCATTTTAATCGTTTGAAGTTTAAAACATATAATTATTACTTAATTTTATCGAGTCATTTCAAATGTTATGAAAGTCGGATGCATAGATCATTTACAGGGACAATCAAAGGTGTTCCATTACATTACGGTCAATGGGAAAAAAGTTTCAAATGCATTTTTATGATGTTACACTCATTCGAACATAATAGAATGGGCATGAATCTATGAAGTATATACTAAATAATGCTTTCTGTACAATCTGTGATGCAACGAATTTTTATTATTAAATTATAGGGCTACACAAAAGTATTCCACTACATAATGCTCCACGGGGAAACATTGTTTGATACGTGTTTTAATTATATTCAACTATTTCGCATTTTATGAATAAGATATACGATTCTGAGGTGTAATAAAAATTACTTTCTGTATATTTACAGAAACACAAAAAAAAATTTCGACTACTATACTGTATCCGAAGTACGCTCTACTATATCAGCAAGATTTGAATATTTTTAAAACTTCGTTGTCGTACGAACGCACCTCATTTGCTACGTTCACGTGCAATTTCCAACTTGTTTAATTTGAAAAGAAAAAAAAAATATATAAAATTAATTTTAGCGATATTGGCGTAAAACTGCTCAAATAATTAAAAAAAAAAAAAATAAATAAAAATAAAAAATAAAGAAACTAAGAAAAGCCATGAAAAATTAATCCAGTACTGTCGTCTATGGAGAATTCTATGATCAATTTGTACCTTATGTTCGGAAATACGAGCAATTGGTAAAATCATGTTTTAAACCTGTGTAAATAATATTGATTTTTGGGTGTAGATTGCATATCTGCAATACGGGGATACAGAGGATTAATTGCAAATTTCTGCGATTAAATACAGAGAAGACCAGTATTCCTATATAATGGTGATAAAAAGTGTTGCATTTTGTTGTTATGGAGTTGGCTCTGTTCCAAGTCTTAATTCTATGATCTCGCCGATCTTTTACCAAAATAAAAATGTTTCCATTGATGATATTTAAAATTAAATGGTTATGTATTAATTATTTTCTGAAATATCTATTATGTTTACAAACGTATTTTGATTACATAGCTTCTGAATAATAGCATTTGCCCAGTTTTATGCGTTTCCGAACAAAAATGAATTAAAATTTATCTCATAAAGTTGCCCTTTTGAATTTAAGAACACTTTAAATGTTAAAATATTTATAATCATCAATAAGTTGACTGTTTTGAAAATATCGGATATTTATGTGGATATTTTCGAAAATATGATTTCTATAAACCCTATCCTAAATGGAACATAATACTTGACACTAGTCCTGAAGGGGTTAATAATGATTCGACACTATTGCTTTATAAGTTCAAAGGCTTATCCTATGCAGTTACTGTAAATAAAGTTTCGCTTGATATTAAATACGATTTTTTCTTACTTGAAAAGTTGTCTCTCCGATATTTGGAGATTGAAAAAAAAAGTATGTTTGAATTATAAAGTTTTATGTTAGATTTTCTGGCTTGCGATCTGCTTATATAAACAAGACGATCCAATACCCAATGCATAACACTCTGCCAAGATTCACTATTCTTTATCGATTTCAAATCCCACAAGCAATTTCACTGTCCAGACTTCTGTATATATATATTTTTTATCCTTCTATGTATTTTTTCTCATTCATGGCCATCTCTCGGTCTGATAAAAAACATAACCTTCCTCTGCTACCGTGTGAAACGCTGTAAAGTTCACTTTACATATTTATTATATCTCTGATTTTTCCATTTGTCCCTTCAATGAACTTATCAAATGCGTCATCACAAGGGTAAACCTGGGCAACAATTATGCATGGAATATTTTACCGCCCGTATACGCGGACCCGTATGGCTTTGCTGTTGTTGAAGGATATATACGTTAAAAAAAGTATTCAAAGTGAATTATAATAAAAAAAACACGTATTTGCTATCTCCGTGTCCATCTGAGCTTGTGTGAATCCAAATGCGTCTTTTATTTATTTTTTTAGAGGACATTTGGTAGTATTTTGAAATCAATTTTGTTTTAAAAAAAAAATTTCAAGTGAATGTACTATAGATTTTTTCATCGGTGTTTTGAAAATCTTACAGTCGCTAAGTGATGTTTCGATGATATGGTGTAGAGAAAATCAAATATAGAATGAGAGTGTATATGCACAAGGTCATCAGGGGCAGATGCCCTCTGGTGTTAAATTTCAGCAGTAAAATGTTATGCATAGAACTATAACATTAAAATAATAAAATTACTAAGCATCTGATAGTAGTTACTAAATACAGCATTTGAAATTATATTAAGTGCTTAAAACATATATGGACGTGCGTATCAATCGAATTTTGGGAAATCGGTTGCGTTCATTGGATTTCATTTACGGTACTACTTGATTATCCTGTCGACCGATTTCGCATAATTATGTAAATTTCCAAATTACACGCCATATTATAAAAACTGACATAATTTTTATTTTAAATAACGAAAGAACAAATGAATTAATATAACATTAATGTTGTTCTTAAAACAAAAAAGGCAACTTTATGACATAGGTTTTAATTTATTTTTATTTAGAAATGCATGGGAAAATATCAAATGTTATTCAGAAACTATCTAATCGCACTCCTCCCCTCCCTTTTTTTATTTTTTTTTTCATAAACATAATAGATTTTTCAGAAGAATAATCACTCAAACTAGGGTGAAAAATAGATTAATTCATGATCGAAATTGTTTATATCTGAATAGGTAATTTGTTGATAAAAAAAATATGGAAAATTCAGTTCGATTCCAAATTGCTTCATCAGTCAGGCTTTTCAATTTTATATCTCTTCGCAAAAAAAAAAAAAAAAAAAAAAAAAAAAAAAAAAAAAAAAATTGTAAATGTGTTAAAACATTTTGTGTTTGATGAGCAAAGCAGAGCAGTTGAGAACAGCTTTAATAAAGCAAGATACAAATAAAACATCGAATAGAAAATCAATTGATGGCGTAAATAAATTGACTAAATGAGAGAACTTAAATACTATCTTTGTG
Source organism: Maratus speculifer (assembly GCA_964019185.1). NCBI lineage: Eukaryota > Metazoa > Arthropoda > Arachnida > Araneae > Salticidae > Maratus > Maratus speculifer. Next base: position 2,626,874 of record OZ025292.1, on the reverse strand, counting down.
CTATTATCTACTATTTAAAGAATTCTAAAAACAAATTTTCATATTTATTGACGAAAAAAAAAAATAATAATCTGAAGAAATTATTAATGAAAAAATATAATAAAATGATATTTTTACCCATCTTACTTAATATAACATTAGGTTACGACTTTAAAGCACATTAAACTGGATTAAAACCATCAAAATTCTAAAAACAAACCAAGTAAGAAAAAAATAACTATTACTTAACATCGATAAAAATAGAGCCACACGTGTATCTCTCGTGTACCATTGAAACGATAATAATTTCCTTTTTTTTCTGCTCCACCACCCTTCCCATCCCTTCACTTCAGCTCTCACTTTCAAAGCTTCCTAAATAAGAACGATATTTTTTTCTAGTGTCCCACACACATTACATCTGCAAATTTCCGCATAGGAAATAGGAAGATCTTATAAAACTTTCTATAATGTTCTTTTTCCTGTATATACATTTTTGCCCATCTGCAGCCCAGCAGTTATCTTGTAAATGCCCGTTGGAATTACGATTCAATTGGAAACACTGTGATATACTAGTTTAGTGGTAATCCATCCTTCCCTCTAATTCCGTTACGCCCTATATGGGAAGAACTTATATGAAATGGTTCACCCCATCTTAAAATACATGTATATTTGAATTGATTACTTAGAATGGTTTGTGCCTGTAGATTTTTTCCTGTTAGAACGTGGTTGACAAGTTACAGTGGATAGAATAACTTTTTATACTTGGATTATACGGACTGAAAATTGTGCGAAAAATTACATCATATTGTATGATTGACATTGAAGTTGATAATTTTTTTGAAAAATCGTTTGGATATTACTATTGCGAACCAATGATGCATTTCTGGTTATCACCCTTTGACAACGAGGTAAATATGTTTATTTTTATTAATTTAAAAATTTTCTTAATTTTCTTAAAATTTTCTGATGTTGTCAAGGTTTGGTAATATATATATTTATATGTGTATGTCTATGTATATCGTTGAATATCTATCTTGTTATTCCATTACGCCCTATGGGAAGAACTTACATGAAATGGTTTCACTCCGTCTTAAAATACATATATATTTGAATTGATTACTTAGAATGGTTTGTGCCTATAGATTTTTTCCTGTTAGAACGTGGTTGAGAAGTTACAGTGGATAGAATAACTCTTTATACTTGGATTATACAGACTGAAATTGTGCGAAAAATTACATCATATATTGTATGAATTTGAGAAATTTTTTAAAAAATCGTTTGGATATTACGATTGCATAGCAATGATGCATTTCTGATTTACGCCCTTTGACAACGAGATAAATGTATTTATTTTTATTAATTAAAAAAAAAATTAATTTTCTTAAAATTTTTCTGATGTTGTCAAGATTCGGTACTTATATATGTGATCAATGTCAGTGCATTGTATGTAACTGAATATCTATCTTGTTATATGTCATGTGTGTCCGATATTTATTTTCAAAATATCATGAGTTTTACACTTATGGTGGTTGAAAATATAAAAAATATGTGCACAGTATTTTTCAAACAAATGAAAATATTAAAAAATACTAAACAGCTTGATTTTTTCAATATTTTCATTTGTTTGAAAAAGACTGTGTATATATTTTTTATATTTTCAACCAACATAAGAGTAAATGACTTAATATTTTTTAAAATTCTAATTGACCGTGTCATTGTGTAGATAAAAAAATTTTGCTTCGGCAATGACTTCTTAAGTAACGTATATCGCGTTAAAATCGAAATTGTAAGGCCTTTCCCTTTTTCAAACTAAGCAACAAGCAGTTATTTGAGAGGGGTCTTATAATCAAGATTCAAAAAAATTTAAAACATGTTATTAGCATAATTTTAGAAGTAAATAAGAATGCAGAGATGGGAATTTTCCATCTTTCGGCAAGTTTCCGGTTTGTAAAGGCAGCTTTTGCAAGTATACGATCAACCCCCCCCCCGAACTTTTTTTTGCGGGGGGGAGGGGGGGGGAGATAGCCTTCACTTATAGGACATAGCTTTTGCGCTGTATTTTATGTACAAGACTATTACAGGATGAAACAAAATTTCAATAGTATCTATAGTAAAATTGAAAATTATAAGTTAAACTGCGAACATTGAAAAAAGTGGTCTGTGAGATTGCTAATCAGCATTCAAAAGTATTTATTTTAAATGCAGGTAAACGTAAGAAAACAAGTGCATATATTTTTATAAAAAGGAAAGGAAAAGGCATATAACAATTTTAATTTCGTATTTGTTATTTGTTAGTATGTATACAACCGCTTATAAAAGAAAATGCATACCTAAAAGCTGTACTTTTTATTTTGTATATACAGGATGCTTCTAAACTCACGGTACAAACTTTAAGGGGTGATAATACACATCAAGACGAACAATATTAAATGGGAAACTAAAGATCCCAAACGTCTTCCGCAAAAGATAGGCGCCATTAAAGATTAGGGTCCAAAAATTCAAATGATTATAAAAACCAGAAAAGTTGGTCGATTCGTTTGCGGTTTTCACTAAAACTATTCTTTATGTCAGTATTATCTTGAAAATAAATTATGAAGATAAAATTCAAAAAATGCCGATAGAGGGCGCTTTAGATTTTGGAGTAACGTACAACTATTTTTTACCATTATTTTTTGCATTTCATAAATTTTTTTTTAGAAGCTTAGACATAAACTTAAATTTTGAGATGAAAATCTGAATCGTTGGGAGTGATTAAGTAGTACAAACTGAACTGTGTTCAATGGGGATGAAGAGGTCAAAATTTCAAATGATTATTAAAAACGGAAAAATTGGTCGGTTTTCGCTAAAAGTATTCCTTATGTCAATATTTCCTACAACAATATTTCCTACAACTATTTTAACCGTTATTTTTTGTATCTAATTAAATGCTTGCAAAAGCTTAGACTTAAATTTTGAGTTCAAATTCTAAATCGATGGGAGGGGTTAAGAAGCGCAAACTGAACTGTGTTCAGGAGTTGAAATGTTACCCTCCCCACCCCTCGAACACAGTTCAATTTTCTGCTACCTAATTACTCACAACGATGCATATTCGGCCCTCTATCGGCATTTTTTGAATTTTATCTTTATAATTTATTTTTAAGATAATACTTACATAAAGAATAATTATAGTGAAAATCGCAAATCAATTGACCAATTTTTCCGTTTTTTATAATCATTTGAAATTTGAACCGCGCCCCCCACAGTTCAGTTTGCGCTACTTAACCACTTCCAACGATTTAGATTTTAAGCTCAAAATTTAGGTTTATGTCTAAGCTTCTAAAAAAAATTTAATGAGATGCAAAAAATATAACGGTAAAAAATAGTTGTACGTTACTCCAAAGTCTAAAGCACCCTCTATCGGCATTTTTTGAATTTTATCTTTATAATTTATTTTCAAGATAATACTGACATAAAGAATAGTTTTAATGAAAACCGCAAACGAATCGACCAATTTTTCTGTGTTTTATAATCATTTGAATTTTTGGATCCTAAACTTTAATGGCGCCTATCTCTTTTGGAAGACGTTTGGGACCTTTAGTTTCCCATTTAATATTGTTTGTCTTGATGTGTACTATCACCCCTTAAAGTTTGTACCATGAATTTAGAAATACCCTGTGCGTATATATATATATATATATATATTTTTTTTTTTTAATTGGAAGTATGTATCTGGCATGAGCGATTTAAAAGATATTCGCAAATCTATTGCCTTTATTTTGAATCACCTTGTATAATGTAATTTTCATAAATAAGCACTAATGCTTTAATTGATTAAGTATTAAAACATGAAGGAAAAACAAAAATATGTATACTTTAAAATAATGTTATTTTGAAAATTCTCTTTTGATTGTTTATTTCTTATTTCAACCCGTTTTAACTACCGCTTTGCATTTATTTTTTCTTCTTACGTACTTTAAAAGCGGAAGTATTTACTTATGCAATTTTTGAGGAAAAACAAATCATTTTTGGAAACGAAGTAAGTAAAAAAGTTAGTTATCCTCCTGTGTTTTAGTTACTCTGTAACTAAATGAAATTGGCGGAAAATTTTCCTCAAAATATTTACGAAATGGATTTATTGTTAAATCTAATCGTAGAATATTTTAGAGGGAAATGTATTTTTCTTTCTTTTCGTTTTCTTTTTTTAAAATCCACGAATAAAATAACTTAATATGTTTAGGATCACATTTATAAAATGAATTACTTTTATAAAATTAATTACACATAAAAAGAAGTTGCTGTTAAATCTAATCGTAGAATATCAAAGGGGAAATGTAGCTTTCTTTTTCTTTCTTTTTTTTTTTAAATCTAGGAATGAAATAATTTAATATTTAGAATTACCACATTAATATTTATAAAAGTAATTATATGTAAAAATAATTTATTGTTAAACAAAATATCTTGGAAAAAATATCTTTTCACTTTTTTTCTTTTCCTTTTTCTTTTATTTCTTTTCTTTTCTTCTTTTTTTTTTTTTTTTTTTTTTATAAAAAGCTAGGAATGAAGTACTTTAATGTATTTAGAATTACCGCTGTTATACATTTATAAAAATGAAGTATACATAAAATGAAGTCATTGTTAAATCTAATAGTAGAATATCTTAGAGGAAATATAGTTTTCCTTTCCTTTCTTTTGTTCCACATGAAATATAAAATGTTTCAAATTTTTGAGTTTTTAATTTTTATTAACTAATTTCTGCATGTGTCAGCTTGTATCGACGAATCTATATGATACCTGTATTAATTATTACATTCCTTTCAATCGAGTGCGTACACGCATAATAAATTATGTGCGTTATTATAATTTCTTATGTATGCAGTTACACACATAATAAATTATGTGTGTAACTGTAATCGCATACATAAGAAATTATAATTATATAATTCATGTTTGAATTATCACCTACGTGTGCAACTAATTTCAGTTAAATTTATTTTCTATCTTGAACAGATGACAGTCTGCATCAATCAATCTACACCCTTGCTTTACCCAATTATCACTTTCCTTTCTCTCGAATGCGTGTAACTCTATTATGTGTGTAATAGAGAATAAATCATTTTCTCTCTATTATAATATTCGTCGCATATACATGAATTATAATTATTCAATCCATGCTTTAATTATTAGCAACGCATGGAACTAAATTCAGCTAAAATTAGTTTCTGCCTTTAAACACATTGCAGTCTGCATCGACTAATCTACATTCTAGCTCTATCCAAATTGTCACTCTAATTTATCTCGAATATCTATACAATTATAATCGTCGCATATGCATGTAATTATAATTATACAATCCATGTTTTAATTATTAGCGATGTATGCAACTAATTTCAACTAAGATTAATTTCTGACTTTTTAAACACCTGTGTCATCGACGAATCTACATCCTAGCTCTACCTACATTATCACTTTCCTTTCTCTCCGCTAATCAATCACCGAAATCTACGCGAAGTATATATTTAGATATGACGAAACCCATTATTTGTCGAAGAATACGGCTTTTGCTTGATCACGCAGTTGTTTTAGCCGAAGGTCAACCAGTAAAGCTTCTTTTCGCTGTGTGTACGTAACATATACATATCGGAGACAACCTCCACAAATCACACGTGTGACAAAGAGAAATTATTTCAGCCGTGGGAACCGTGTATATATACTTATGTATAAACTGAGTGCGGATAAAGTTGCAGATACTGTCGCTTCTAACATCAGCGGCATTTGTGTTTTTAGAAAGGGAAAATATCGGTAAATGTTATTTTTACCTGGAGTAGTAACCCGTTTTATTAGTGAGTTTTGCTTGAATGATTCGTTTGGTTATGAAGAAAATAAAGAAAAAGAAGCACCAACTGTAATTTGGAGTGTTTGACAGCTAGTTCAAGGTTGAAAGCCGTGGGAATATTTGGGTCTTGAAAGTAGTTTAGTTTATTTTTTCAATATTTTTAATGTAAGAGAAAGGTGTTTCGAGATAGAAGATAATGCGTATAAAATTTTATATCTCATACATACTAAAAGAATATTTTGTCGGATAGCCCGATTTTATCCGAACCTGACTTGACCCGTGGTACGGGTAAGGTAAGTCGGGTTGACGCAATTATTTTTTCTTTTTCTTTTCTTTGTTGTTGCTGTGAGTCGGGTTGACTTTAAATGCCAACCTTTATTGGGCTTTCACTTTCTCGGTCGGGCTCAAATTCACCCGTTTTTTAAAAGAAAGTCCTAAATATTTTCAAGCTAAAACACTATATATTTAAATATTAATGAGCGTATATTTGTTCAGTTTTATAGATTAAAGATACATAATTTATATTAGAGATGTAACTAATTCTGGGTTACTTTTCTGTTAATTGTATTAAATATGCATTTATTTTCTTTCACTTAGGGTTCTTAAATATTTTCGATTCGGAACGAATTTTTGGATTGACAAAATTTTTTGTGTCTTGTTTGGAATTGATTTTAACCAGAAGTTCAAAGCTCGGTTCGGGTACAATACTACATGAGCAGGTCTCTAATCTGAATCCTTCAAAGCAGTTTCCATCGACTGGCAATTCAAAATTCCACCCATACTTGCAGGACTTTAAATTAAAACTGTAATTTTCGAACCACTTCGAACCTCCCAATTGCTTAAATCTAAACCCGAAATGAAAGAATTTTAAAAACAATTTCTCAAATACAATTAAGTGAACTTAGATGCAATTTCTATGTGGACATTTGCAATATATATATATATTATTTTTAATGAAATAAAATACTGTAATCGCTTCCGAAATTTGCAGCTCCTCGTAAGTTATATATCCCGTACTTTTGACCCTTCCCCTCCCCCCCAAAAATACAATACATTTTTAAATTTCCTAATGCTCTTTCGCTGACAATTAATATTATAATTATTATTGTTAATTTAGATTACGCCTGAAAATTAAAGAAGAGCTTCATTCACCCTGTTTTATGCCGCTTAAATAACTGCTGCAAATATTATTTGTTTATTTTTAAAATCAATTTTAAAATGTTATAATGGTCTCAAAGACAAAATATTATAAAAGTGGGCGTTTTGATCGAATTTCCGGTGTTGACAGTGTTGGGAAGGAGAAGTGACAAAAATCCCTTAAAACTCGATAAGTTATTTATTTAACGAATAATAAAAAAAACGTTATTCGATTACAAATCGCTCAATAGTCATCCCTGCCATTTTTTTTATTTTATTATTAAAAATGAGTGAAATGGATGTGTCAGAAAGTTTCCATTTGTTGAATTGGGAATTTGAGAACCACCTTAATTCATTTTATTGCTCTAAGTATTTATGCGAGGAAATTTAATATTAATAAATACTTAAAGAATAACTGGAATATTTTTCGCACTATTGTAAAACCTAATTGACGTATGAATAGGCATAAAAAAAAAAAACCATATGCTCAAAAATATACGAATAAATACAATATATAAATTTGAATGCAGTTAAACATTTTTCAACCCAAAGAAAATTCTGAACTTAATAAATAAATACATACACTTGAAACTGAGTGAGTGACAAAAAGCATGATGTAGAAATAAATGCGCATGCCTAAAGTGCAGATAATATAATCGACTTCGACGAAACCTAATGAATCAGTCAGTTGTTTTTTTACTTCATATAAATAATTTTATGCTTGAGTGAACCGTTTAGTTAGAAAAAAAGGGAAAATGAAAGATCGACGGTAATTTAGAGTTTTTGATGTACGGTTCAAGGTTATTAGTGCCGTGAGAATGTTTTGATTTTCGAATGCTTTATTCTTGTTCTTTGAAATAACCATAAATATACGAAAAGTTATGATTTACCTTGAGATGAAAAATTTCTGACAGTAAATGTAAATCTGCGTAGTTATATATAGGCTTAGTTTACTTTCTTACACATTTTTGGATTCATTATTGTTCGTAAACGCCGGAAATTGTCAGGTGTTCTTATTCAGAAACTATGCAGTTGAATAGTGTTTTCCATTTTTTTTAAGTAAGGGCAGAAAGTTTTTCATAAAATGCTATAAAAGTGGGCAATTTGAACGAATTTCCGGTCGCGACAGTGTTGGGAAGGAGAAGTGACAAAAATCCCTTCTAACTCGATAAGTTATTCATTTAGCAAAGAATGAAAAGTGCCATTCGATTACAAATTGCTCACTTGTCAGCCCTGCCAATTTTCTGATTTTATTTTTAAAAATGAGTCAAACTAATGTGTCAGAAAACTTCCATTTATTAAACTGGGGATTTTGAGAACTATCTTAAACATCTTTTAAGATTGTTCTCAAATCCAAATGTGTTACTTTCTGACATATATATTTTTTTTAATTTTCTTCGGAAACGCTTGAAATTGATAAGTATCATTATTCAGAAATTATGTAAACGAAAGATCCATTTTTTGGTAAGTGCAACAGACTTTTCTGAAAATATCATAAACGAATCTCCGCTTTCAACATAGCTTGACAGGAGAAAAGCCGGTTGTCATGTAATCAAAATGGCTTGTAACTAGATAAATACTTTATTTATCAAAAATCAGAAAACCCATTTCTATTTCCAAATCGCTTCAGTAGTTAAGGTTACCAATTACGTTTAAAAATGTGTCAGAAATTTTCGCGTTGCTGAGTAAAGTATATGAAAACCGCCTTAAGTACTATGGGCACAATTTATTCTTTATTATTATTATTATTATTGTAAAAAAAAAATTACCTTCCGTAATTTTTTACGGAACTTTACCTTACCTAACCTTACTTTACCTAACTTTAACTTTACCTTTACCTTACATAATATAATTTACAAAATTAAAAAGAAAGAATTTCCTTTATTTATCACTAGCATACCCAGCCCGCTTCGCCGGGCTTAATTTGAAGGTTTATTTAATAATTTATGTGTATGGTACGCTTCTCTCTCAACTGGCGACGGATCCCCCGGTGACTCTACGCTTCTCTCTCAGCTGGCGACGGATCCCCCGGTGACTCTCCCCGGACCATCGGCACTCCACGTGCGTCGGGTGAGCGTCAGAACAAACTTTCAGCATATACATATGGGTGGTTGTACTTGAATGCACAGACCTGCGCGTTTTTTTCTATCTTGCTTTTATACCTCTGGACCGAGTTGGCGCATTGCCAAGATTTGCTTCCTCTGGACCGAGTTGGCGCATTGCCAAGATTTGCTTCCTCTGGACCGAGTTGGCGCATTGCCAAGATTTGCTTTCCCCTGTGCCTCAATTAATTAATTATCCTCAGAATTCCTTTTATTTATAGAGATTAGAATTTTATCGTTTCATTGTCATGTGACCCTGACATCACAAAGAATGAGAAAAATTTTAATGGATTTAAAAAATAGTTTCTATGCAAGAAAATGGGAAAAAATTCAAATAACTTTTCGATAACTATACAAATACTCAAATGAATCTAGATTACATATGTATTATAAACACAGACACATGCATGCATATTATTCTTTACACGGAAGACGAAAGTAACTTTGAATTAAACATTTAGGAAAATTGTATTGCAGTTTTAAGTAAACAATGCAAAGCAATTTATAATCTTTTGAAGATTAAATGCATTGAACTTTATTGTTTTTGAAAAATAGCAACAGTTGCATTTTAAACAAAAGAAAAAAAATAATTATAACAATTCTTCTGGCAACAACAAATGCTTTTTAAGAAATTTGTTTGCGCGGTTGGCTTTTATATGAAAATATCCCGAAGGTTACAAAAATGAAAAAATAAAAAAAAATATTGAATTTTAAATAAACAATGTGAGATAATTTAAGCATATTTGAAGTAAGAGTTTTAATCTTTTAAGAAATAATAGCTTTTGTATTTTTTTTTTTTTTTTTTTTTTTTGGGGGGGGGGGGGGATAGTGTAACATTATGTGATTTCGACAAAAACTGTTCATTCAGTTGTTTTTAATTGAGCAAGAGTCGCGGTAGCCATACGGAAAAAAAAAAAAAAATATTGTAATTTCAGGTAAAATATGTAAGGTAACTCTAATTTATCATCTTTGGAGAATAAATACATTTATATTTATTGTTTTGAAACAAATAAAATTAATTAATTAATTAATAAAATAGTTCTTTTTGAATTACAGGGGGGGGGGATAAAACCATTTTAAGGCAAATACTTTTCATAAATTGTCTGTGGGCTTGCTTTTTATATCAAAGAAAGTTATAATTTTTTTTTTTTTAAATTCAATATTATTACTGTATAAAGAATGTAAGGTAATTTAACGCCTTGGAAAAATAAATTTATTGACCTTGATTGTTTTGAAAAATAATTTCTTATATTTTGTTTGGATAAAAGTTATTAAAAACTTTTTTTTTCTTCGGCAACAATAAATGCTAAGAATCTCTATTTGCGCTTTCGCCCTTGCATTTAAAATGTGAGAGACAACTATTGCAAAGAAAACTTCAATTCAAATTTAGACAAACAATGTCAAGTAATTCAACATCTTTTGATGAATGAGTTCGAGGGATTTTATTAGTCTCTTAAAAATTAATTACTATACAGTTTAAGGGTGTATTCGAAAAAACGCTTTTCCACCTTCAGCAACTAGAAATTTTCCGATACAATTTCAGACTTATTTTTAAAAGTAGAAATATGAAATTTGCTGAGGGGATTTTTGAAGGGATGTATAAGGTACCGTGTGATGTCTTTTTACGCTCAATTCATTAGAATTTGATTTATAAGGAATTCACTTCTCAGGAAGACCCTTTTTTTCGTTCCTAGATCTCCGACTTAGGAAAAATCGGTTCAAATTGCCGTTTTTGATTGCTTTTTTTGCAACATTTTGTGCAATTATCAAAGAATTGACTTTTACGGCACCTTGTGCACTTTCTAAATAAGAGAATCTGCGAGTTTCATGTGTTTGAGAGCAAAAGTGAATTCAAAAATAAATCGGAAAACAAGCAGTTTGAATCGAAATACACCCTTAATGGGAGAAAATATTTTGATTTTCCTTTTTTGGCAAAAATATATTTTTAAAAGGGAATATGTGACAATAATTATTGCTGCATTTCGAAATAAAGTATTATTTCAGAATTATTATTATTATTTTGGCAACATCAAATGTTTTAAATAAAAACATATAATAGGTCTTGGAAGTCATTGAAACCATCTATGGGGGGAGGGGAAGGATGTAAAATTAGATAAAGAATATAAAGTCTAATTTTGCACCTTTTTGAAGTATGAACACATGATAGCTTTAATATTCCATAAAACAGTGTTAAGTTAAGAAATAGAAATAAAAGACGGATTTTGTCAACAGCATTTTTATAAGACTTGTCTCAAAATAAATAAATAAATAAATAAATAAATAAATAATAATAATAAAACAAGTAAATGAAGAAAGCATTTTTCCTTGATCAATAAGAAAATTTTTAGTACTTTTATGATATCGGAGTTTATTGTTCCATAGTGTAAAATTTATTCATTTATTTACCTATATACTTTATTCTATTTGTACAAGAAAAAAAGTATTGGATTCGTGAAATTTTTCAAAATCCGGATTTCGACAGATTTACACGTTTTAGGGATCAGAGAACCCGAAAAAACATTTTATTACAAAATGAATTGTAGCGAATGTATGACAAAAAAGTTAATTCAAAACCGTGTTTTCGAGTATACTAAAAGATTTGAAAATGTAACTCAAAGGTTACAATGTAACACATCTAATCTGATACATACTCCGACCTTATGAGCATCATTTCCCACGCAGTCTGCTTTTCCCGCCAAACACAGTAGAGGTAACTCTCTCAATTCAACCTTTTATCTCTTTTGCTCTATGAATGGAGCTCATTCAGATTCTAGAAGTTCACTATTCATTTATCCAGCGATAGATATGCTTGTAATTTCAGACTATTTTAGGCAGTAATTATTTTTTAAAAAATTGCTATTTTTTTTTTTTTTTTTTTTGACTAAAATTTTAAAACAAACTCAATAAATTTAAATTTCAGAAATGATTTAATTTATCTCTTCACTGCTGAGTATTATTATAACATTACTGATTATTACTGAACTATTTCTTTTCCAATTTGATTTTAGAGTAAGTCTTTCAATCTATTTGCAATTTTTCGAATCTTAGATATCGAAGCATGTCATTCTGTGATCGAAATTTCAGTTATGTCTGAGTACAGTGGTGGCAACTTTTGAAAACTCTTGGGTGGGCATAAAGATATTTCGGTGAAATGATACAACTAGTTTGTTTTTATTTGAAAAGTGGAAAGCTGGTGAAAGATTAGACTTTTAAGTCTAGCTATCATGTTTCAAGAAAGCTGCAATTTTTAAAAATCATATTCTCATGCGTTTTTCCCAATAAAGACAGTAATATTTATTGTAATATCATCATATCATGAACATGAGTAGAAATTGAAGCAACACAAAGTTAAACGTTTACATTTCAGTCATTTTGAATTTATGAATATCAGTCGGAGAGTTAAAATGCGAGGTCATCGGTAAAATAAATTTTGTTCTAGGAAGAAAAATGAACAATAAAATAATGATGAAATAAATAACGAAATAGAATAATAAAATTGGGAACGCTAAAATTCAAAATTATTGGGTAGGCTTAGGTCCCACGGGCCATATAAGTTGGCGCCACTGTCCGGGTACCACCAATAGAACGGGTGTTCAATGCTTATACATCGAACACTTGCTTCAAAAATGATCACTCTAAAAACTCAGTTTCCCAGAAAATGCAAAAAACTGTTTCCATCTGTGAAAGGCTCAAACCTGATGGCTGGATTTTCAGCGCGTCAACTTCTACTTCAGGTGTGTTTGTACAGAGTTATAAAAGTAATTAGAATGGCAAGCATAACTGAAAGAGCCCAATTATTGAATTGTGATAGTTTTGAAGCAAGGGTGCGATGTGTGTACTTATGAGGTGGAGAAGTTAATTCATTTATGCAGTTTTTAAAACGCAATTAAAGTTACAGTTATTTGTAATTTGGATGAAACTGTCGAAAATGCTTATGTATTTACCGATAAAAAATCATTTCATGATTCTGGTTTGTTTATTTTTAAAAAGGTGTCCTAAACATAAACAACCCGACAAGATTTTATATATATATATATATATATATATATATATATATAACAGGGTTGGCAAGTTTCTTCCGCAGTGGAAAAAACCGGCCGGAAGAAATAGGTTTCTTCCAAGTGGAAGAAATGGAAGAAACTGTTTTTCTTTAAGAATTTCAATTTTGTAAGATATAATAAATATCTTCTTCCTATAATCTAATCTAAATTAATTTCACTGGACCAAAACAAATATTTATATCTTCTTCCTATAATCTAATCTAAATTAATTTCACTGGACCAAAACAAATTTAATTAAGTATATATGCTAAAATTAATCAGTTTTTTAGCCAAGATCGCACACAACACTTATCTGGAGATCTTCAACCATTGGCTAAATGAAAAGAAATTTTATCCAAAATGCACAAAATCAGTTAAACATTATCCATTTCAATTTAACCAACATAATTTTTTATTATTTAAATTTCAGAAACTAGTAGTAAATATAAATAGTAGAGATTCTTTACTAATGGTAGAATGAAACCTATTTAAATAAGAGCTTTATATTTACATCAATTTTATTAATGTAAATAATGTATAATAATTATTATATTAAACAGAGATCAATCAAAAATACAGTTTCATTTTCGGCCCAAAATCTGAGTTTTGCCAAAAACGTGGGCAAAAATTAGGCTAGATCGAAACACTTAGTATTCCAAAAATCTTGTTTCTTCCTTCGGAAATTTTCAATATTAGTTATTGATTTGAACTGTATCATCTCAAATGAATGTATTGCAATGAACTTCATTGTTTATAATTATAAGTCATGATTTATCAATCATCTCATAAAAAATTTTTTGTTTAAACTGCATTAGACTTCAAGTATTCCTTGAGAAAGTTCTAGAGTAACAAATGATCATTTACAAAAATCATTATAGAAGAAAAATCAAGATGTATATACTTAAAACTAAAATATTTTTTAATTAAATGAAAGCCGTATAATTAGAAAACCTTTCTGTGTCATGGATAAATTAATTATGTATTATTGCATATGAAAATTAATTTTTTCAATTATTAACAGTTTTACATAATTAATAAATACTATACATGTAATTAATTTCAACTATGTATTTATGTATAGTTTAAAACATACAATTTAATTACTTAATTTTTTTTTTTTTTTTTTTTTTTTTTTGGGATGTTATTATTTTCAACCGAAAGGTAGGAAGGTCACCTAAATTCGGTTTTGGCCTTAAAAACCTGTTTCAGTCTATCCTCAGTATTAAAAAAAGTCATTAAAATCTTTATTTTTCTTAGTATGATGCAACATAGTATAGCAAAAAAGCTTTTTAGCAGTAGAATGTTGCAGTTAATTTCTCAACTTAATTTTTTTTCAAGTCCTACACTTCAGGATATCTACAAAGCGTTTTGAGATACTCATAGATGTTTTTAGAACACTAATCTTTTAAAATCAGCATTGATTACTGTGCTTATTTATTGTGCTTATTTATTGTGCTTACAGCATTATTTACTGTGTTGCATAGTTTAAAATAATACACATTTATATGAAATTTTTATATGAAAAAAAAAACAACAAAAAAAAACAATTTGTAGGTAGTTTTTTTTATATATAAATGGAGCAATTAATAAAAAAAACCCATTCCATAATTAAAAAAAATCCCAACCTCTACAGTAATAAAAATCCATCACCTGAAAATGTCTGCTGTACCTGAAGTTTGTTAGTAAAAAAAAATAACTTATCTTTGCAAAAATAATATTTTTAATAATAATCAAATTTTCCAATTTAGATCATTTCCATGTAATTATACTTTAATTCTTTTACATAGTTAATATACTTTAACTTCGAGCATTTGTTTTGGTTTCTGGGGGTTTCTTCCATTTCTTCCAGTTTTTTCCATTTCTTCCAGTTTCTTCCACTGTCCTGGAAGAAATAGGTTTCTTCCGGAAGAAACCCAACCCTGATATATATGTATTCTGGCAACCGTATTATGCATTTGTGTACATCGTGTACTATGCAATACTATTGGCTCATATTATTTAAAATAATTTAAATAAAAATTTAGTTATAAAATGTTTTTTATAAAGCTTCATTAAAATTTCAGGGCGTTCTAGTGTTAGTGGAAATTTTCAATCTTGGAAACGTGTTATTATCAAAACGGTTTGGTTTGGTTTATTTTTGTCGTCCGATTATCTACGCTAGGGATATAGGACCAGGGAGTATTATCAAAACGGAGAATAAACGAAAATTTGCTACCAATATATTTTCTGTTTTTTTACGGATATTTTTTCCTTGTTTTTTTTTTTTTTTTTTTTTTTTTTTTTAATACAACACCTTCCGACCTTCATTATCAGAGGAGCATCGTTCCCCATGCAGTCTGCTTTTCCTGCCAAACACCATACAGGCAACCCTCTCTCAATTCAGTCATCCCCCCCCCCTTGTTCTGTGAATAGAATTGACACTCATTTAAACTGTAGGAATATGTATACAAATGTGCCAAAAAGAAGAAAAAAAATTAATTTTCCAGAATTTTTATATAAAATAAAAGTGGTTTCTTATTTGAATAGTAATATAACCCATCACTTGGTTTGTTCGCAATGATTCAATTAAATTAGATTTTTAAAAAAAGTTTTTTTTTTCTTTAGAATTTCTCGTGTTAGATCGCGGAAATCTTGGAAACATGGGATTATCAAAATGCAGAATACACAGAAACTTCTTTAGCAATACATTTTCCGTTTCTTCACTGAATATTTTTGTACGGTGTGCAACAATTATCAAAGCAGATATCAATGCGACAACAGATATACGCAAAGGTTGTAAAGAGAATCATCTCATCTGATAACACAGCACAGCACCATCCGACCGACCTTCATTATCAGAGCATCATCGTTCCCCACGCAGTCTGCTTTTCCCGCCAAACACCGTACAGGCAACTCTCTGCTCAATTCACTCATTTCTCCCTCGCTTCTCTGTGAATGGAACTGAAACTCATTTAGACTGTAGGAGTATGCAAATGTTCTTTTTAAAAAAGAAAAAAAAAATGGCCGAGTGGGAACGAGTGCCATGATAGATAGATCTCTGCATGCTATGCTAGAGTTTAGATGTCTAGCTTTACACCAATTGTTATTCCGAGCACACGCTTTTGGAACTCACCCAGAAAAAAATAAAAATGAAGAAAAAAAAATGTTTCGCGCCTCGAAGAAATTAAAAAAAGATTGTCGAATGTTCTGGCACTCATGCGGCGAGAATACTGTCGTTGCCATCCAATTTGATGCTTCATGTTTGTATAATGATGTCAACACTTAAAACATATTGTCTAAGATTGGAGACGACTCGATGCGTTTTTGTGAGCTGTCCTTTATTAGTGGGGAACGTGCTTAAATATTTAGGCTCCGCCCCCTGCTTTTGTTTTGCGTTGATTTTTTCTTTTGTCCCTTGCGCAGACTTTTGTGTTAGTATACAAATTATATGATACTCTAAAAGTTGTAATTTATCATCAACGGGGCTGCCATAGGTGAATTTTTCTGCTCTCTTCGCACCATTATTAAAATAATAATAAATACATTTTGCAGTCTATTTCTTTTGAAAATGTCGTCAAACTGTTCGTCAAAGATTTTTATTTTGAGCATGTGGTGCAAGGTATAGTTAAAATTAGTCGCATGTGGCATCCTCGCATCTATGTTTCGTGATATTTAATGCTGTAATATCACCATGTGCTAAGGAGTTGTACAAATTTGAGCCTTGCTAATTGTTCACCTATATAGACGTACAGACACTTTTACGCTAAATATTGAACTTTTTGGGCAAGAGCCACACGTATACACAAGAAAGCTTAAGGGTGTATTTCGATTCAAACTGTTTATTTTCCGGTATTTTTTTTTTTTTTAATTCATTTTTGCTCTCATATGCATCAAAATGGCAAATTGTCTTATTTAGGAAGTACACAAGGTGCCTTGATTGCCGGTTCTTTGATAAATGCAGAAAATAATGAAAAAAAAAAAAAAAAAAAAAAGCAATTAAAACGGCATTTTGAACCGATTTTTCCGAAGCGGGAGATCTGGGAACGAAAAAAAAGGGGTCATACTGAGAAGATAATTGTTTATAAATCAAATTCTAATGAATTGAGCGTAAACTGACATCACACGGCACTTTATATGTCTCTTCCAAAATCTCCTCGCAAGTTTCATGTTTCTACTTTTAAAAATGTATCTGAAATTGTATCAGAAATTTCAAGCTGTTGAAGGGGAAAAGCGTTTTATCGAATTCGTTTATCCCCACCAGTAAAAGTGTACTGTAAAATTGCCATATTTTATCGGAGCATTTTCTCAAATTTCTGTTTCTAAAAATCGATGACAAAACATTAAAGATTTCGTAAAAAGCTCCCGTTGCGAAAGGATTGTTAACAAAAATATAGAAATATGAATCGGCTATTAATAATACGATTTTTTTTTTCTTTTTTTTTTTTTTGTACTTATAAATTCTCAACTACAGCAATTAAAAATACTATCAAAATAATCCATTTTTTACTTATTGGAATTAACTTGAGATGTAATTGAGAAATGACTTAGTTTTATCCTCTCTTTAGCCCAAATTCTGTGGGTTATAAACCGCCTACTACGATTTCTCGTTATTTCTGCTAGTACTGGAAAAACATTATTATCGGATTTTAACAAAGTAATTTTAATAGGTGGATTAGTAATTTTATAGTATGTGATTAATTTTTGAAAGTAATTTAATTTGTTTCTTTAAAAATACACAAAACACACAGGATTGCCAACCTGACTTTTTTTTATTTCCAAAATTTAGAATTCATACCGGAAATTTTGAAAAAAAAAATTTTTTTTACTTTTGGCAATGATGAAATGTCGGTCATCAAATAAAGGAAAAAAATGTTGTAAAAAATTTCTGGTCTAAATGCAAAATTTCAATAGGAAAAAAAAAGAAAGAAAAAAAGGCCAAACTTGCATTTTAAAAAACACATTAACCCATCCGTGCCCAGCATCTTTTGCGTAAATTTTATTTGGTTGGCACCACTATTTTTAGAAGATTTAAGTTTAGTTCATTAATCACGAAAATGAAACATTTAAATAAAAAAGTTATTATTGCTTTTATTTTTTACCGGTGTCAAAAACAGTGCTGAATGCACCTTTTGAAGCGCTAGGCACTAATGGGTTAAGCAAATGACTAATTGTTAGGAATGAGATGTAGCGAAAAAACAACAACAACAACAAAATTATAGCAACAATTAACTGTCAATGTATGCATCTAAATTGTAATTTTTAATCTAAATTAATAGCAAAATATGTTTAATATTTATTTTGGAAATTTTAAAGTAAAATAAATAAATGTTGGCAATTTGCGTTGGGTGCTTAAAAAATTGCTTTTTTTTGTTACAAGTATTAACTTTTCGTAAGTATTAGTTGGATTTTGTTGAATTATTTTCTTATATTCAAACTTGACTAATTACCCCCCCCCCTCCAAAAAAAAAAAAAAAAGTACAAATATTCTGAGAATAAAATATACGAACGCACTCGAAAGCATTCATGGAAATATCAATTGTTAAGAAAATATTAAAGTTTGAATACTATGTTATCCAAAAAAAGTACAAATTACGTGAAAAGTCCATGAATTCACTTATGAAGTAGTTAACTGTATTATTGTTGAGTTAATTTATTATATTTTAGTTTAATAAATAGCAAAATCTTGTACTAATTTTCGTATATAGATCGTGGTAAAATAATTCATAGATAGTACAAAAACTATATGTATACATTAGTGCAAATAGTGAATTAAAAATACACATGAGTTTTTTTGTAACCTTCATAATCACTTTCTTTACTTAATTCTATTGCTTAATTGTTTCATTAACTGATGACAAAAATACCAGTATTAATAACATAAGCCTGCGTGTACCTCTCTCTCTCTGCAGTTCTTGACTTGACTAATCTCGTTATATATTGCTTTTTTCTGAGTGACCGTGTCTCATTGTCCGATGTTCTGAATCTATCGCCATCATTATTTATTTTGACGATAATAAAGAAGATGAAAATCTTACCTCGTGATCAGCGGCGCGTGAAAATTATTCCTGTTCAACATATAACTGAATTTTGTGATACCATTTTATCTTTTCCCCAGAATTTACTGCCCAGGTTTTGAAATAAAAGCGGATTCATTGTTTGCTTTGCAAAGATGATTCAGTATTATAGTAGATAGTTTTTGGGGATTATATAGAAAGCAATTTTAAATTTCACATTCATACAGAATCAGATCTCATATGATTGCTGATTCACTTGTTAAAGGTGTATTCGAAAAAATAATTTTCCGCACTAAACTGCTCGAAATTTTCTGAGACATTTTCAGACTCGTTTAAAGACATGAAACTTGCTGAGGTAATTTTTGAAAGGATGTATAAGAGGCCTTGTGATTTCATTTTTCGCTCAATTATTTAGAATTTGATTTATAAATTAGTGTTCACTCTAGAAATAAAAAGAGCCGGTGCTATTCGCTAAAAAGGGCACTACTGCAGCAGAAAAGGGCACTTTCGCAAGAAAAAATTTGTTATTTGCCTTTAGAAGAAAAAAAAAAAAAGAAAAAAGAAAAAAGAAAACTTGAAAATACATATTTTTACAGTAAGATAAGTCAAGTCATATTAATTTTGAATGATTTTATGATATAAAAATTAAAAATACAATTAAATTAAACCATAATTGAAAAATTTCATTCTTTTTCCTAAAGAAATGAAAAAAATTTATCATTTTTGGACACACAAATTTAAAAATACTACGGAATAAAATAAATATTTATTAAAAATCTCTGAGTAAAACCAGCGGTGCATTTTGCTACTTTTAAAAATGGCAGGGTGCATTTCGCAAATTTGAAAAAGGGCAGGGTACTGCACCCTTCAAAAATAGCCTAGAATGAACACTATATAAATAATTACCTTCTCAGTATGACCATTTTTTATTTCGGTCCCAGAATTCCCGCTTCGGGAAATTCGATTCAAGATGCCAACTTTCGCAGCATTTTTTGCAACATTTTCTGCGTTTATCAAAAAATTAACAATCACAACACATTATGTAGTTTCTATTCTAAATAAGAGAATTTGCCAGTTTGAAGTGTTTGAGAACAAAAATGAATTTAAAAATAAATCAGAATATAAGTAGCTTGGATTGGATACACCCTTAATTCAGTACGAGTGTAGTATTAAATTTTAAACCTTACGCAGCGGTCTACGCTGTGGGGGAATTTTTCAAGACAAATATCAGTCATTTTTTTTCACGCAACCACCCCCTCCCCCCCCCCAACCAAAATAAATAAATAAAATAAAATAAAATAATAATAATAGGTTTAGGCAAAATTTCGTCTTTTTTAAGTTAGAAATTTAATTTATAGTGCCGAAGAATTCCCTGGTCTTGTAACATCAGGACAAGTACGTAAAAATAAAATAAAATAAAAATCCCTGCTCAACATTAAGAAATGTTTTTGACATATTTATGTGGGGAAAATCAGGCAGGATTAAACAACTTAGGTGGGATTGACATAGTATTAAATACCAGTTGTAATATATCAACGATTGTTATTGACAAATGATACCGTTTTAATCTTTCAATCAAAATTTCTCCTCACTTTCACACGATTCGTTGAACGTCACGCTGTCTAATTACCAGCAATGGTCAATCTATTTTATCTAGAGTCCAATTATTTTTTGTCCAATTTTCCCACACAGCTTTTACGTTGCGGTCGATTTTAGAATCTATATATATTTAAATCAGGTGTGAAGGTGTGACTACACCGAAATCCAGTCACAACTAGACTACTAATTCTGAACATGGGCCTGGAACCTAAACTCCATCTAATTATTGAAACCTTTTTTTCACCTGCGTTACTCACACGCAACTAATGGGTTCTAAACTTATCAGATAGATGAGTGCATTATAATAGTTTTTTGTTATCGTTGATTGATGATGACAAATTGTACTGTTTCATTCTTTTAATTAAAACAAGGGAATCTCATTCGACCTTCCCTGGTTAAAAATGAACTATTTCTAATTCAATTTTTCCTCTGCAGGGTTATAATAATTTAGAATCCATTCTTTTTCAAATGTGACTTCATTGAAAGTCGCAACTGAACACTGGCAATTCCGAGCATGAACCTGGAATATCAGCCTCTAATTTTATAAAATCACTTCTTCAGCTGCGTTACACACTCGCAGCCAAAGCTTGATTATAAATCAGGGGCAAACTTCTACTAGTATTTTACAATAGGAATATTTTCCTTATTTAACACTTATTTGAGGGGTGACTGGAATACAATATTCGCACTTAATTTTAATCAAGATTTGTACCAGAAACGTTTAATTAAATTTTACTTTTAGAAATTTGGTTAATAAATAAATAAATAAGCAGATAAAATGTTACAAACAGCTTTTTTTTATTTTCCAGTAAAATCTTCTAGATTCCGGTGTGAATTCAACATTACAGAAACATAATCACTTGCTCCTAAAAGAGTTAAAACGAAAATTTTGCATTCAATTTAGGGCGAAATTTTTTGTTTTAAAATAATAGGAAGAAATATGCCTCTGCGGTAATTGGACCCAGCATAATTCTCATACTCTAATGAATTTGCAGTAAAATATTTCTAATCCCTTTTCCAACGTAGCCTTTTTTTTTTTTTTTTTTCAGTGTGCAGTTAGTTTTAGAATCCATCCTTTTTTAAATGTGATTTCAATTCATAGTGTGACTTTATTTAAACTCTGTCGCAACTGAACACTGGCAATTCGGAACATGAACCTGGAATATTATACTTTAACCCTTTCTGGCGCGGTGTACTTAAAAAAGAAACCTAATTTTAATTTTACTGGTACCTAGAATATTGAATTAATTTCATTTTATAACATACCTGAAAATAAGCAAGTTTATATTTTCTAATAAATTCGTTTATAAATTCTGGTGTAAGTTAATTATTTCAAACAGATTTACTCCGTGTCGGAAATAGTTAATTTTATGTCATCCCTTCTTCAACTGCGTTACACGTAACCAAAAGCCTGGCTAATGCAGAATCAAACTTCTACCAGTATTTTATCAGATAAATATTTGCCTTATTTAAGACGGAAATTTGGCATTCAACTAAAGGGAAATTTTTTGGCACTAAAATAATAGTTGAAATATGCTTTTGCGGGAATTGGGGTCCAGCATTACTCTTGCTCATTTTTATTAATTATCCAATATGTGTGCGTTCCACAATCTGACTTTAGCATTAGTTATGTCGTAAGTTACATACATTTGCAGATTTAAAAAATAAAAATAATAAAATACCGTTTTATAATTAACATTCTCTTTTCGCTTTCACACGATTCGTTGAACTTCACGGTGTCTAAGTAACACCGGTAGACGACATGTTCCATTCGCAATAAATTATTCCTAGTCCAATTTTCCCATGCATCTTTTTTTTTTTTATACTGTGCGGTTAATATTAAAATCCATCCTTTTCCAAATGAAGTGTGACTTCGGTGTTGAAACTCTGTTACCAGCTGGACTTCAAGCACTTCAGAGCATGAACTTGGAACATCTAATCTTAAAAAAAAAAAAAAAAAAAAAAAAAAAAAAAAACCTCCTTCACCTGTGTTTGATACACGCAATAGTTTTTTTCACCGCTTCTTCAAGAGAGATTTGTAAATAGCTGTAAGTTACAGACGATTGATGACGACAAATTATAACATTCTATTAGCTCGATTAGAATTCTGTCTTCACTTTTATGCGTTTCGTTGAACTTCACGGTATCTAACTTAGCACCGGTTTCGTATTGTTTCACCTGCAATAAACTATACACTGACCTCTGACTGTTATGCCTTGCATGGCAATTAGTTTTTAGTGCTGCTATTTCTGATTAATAATGTTTTCACTATTTTAATCGAAGAAATTATATCGGAAACATTACTATTCAGAAGTAGTGGTATTAAAATTTAATTACTTTGTCTCGTATGAGTGAGAAGTCACTGTATTTTCTGATGCAGTTTTTTGCTATTTAGTTTAAGAATCCACCTTTTTTCAAATGAAATGGGATTGCACCGAAACCCTGTCGCAGCTAGGCCTCGCAATTCCAAACTTTGAAACCTGGACCATCTAATTTTATCAAAAATTACTTTTTCACCTGATTTTTATTTTATCCTCTAGCCTGTATCTATCTGTGGATTTTGAACCCAAAAAGGATAGTTTATTCAGAGGCACATTTAGGAAAAATTTAGGGTCGTTTTTAGAATCCCTTCTCGAAATCCTTTAATGATACATCAGGCTCACTCAGACAATTACTATAAAGAAAATAGGACCTTTCACAAAATTTCTCTTAATAAAACAGGTCTTTTCACGAAATTTTTAAAATAAAACGGGTTTCTTTCACAATTTCTCTTTAAAATAATCTAAATAAACAGAATCGAATCTAATCTAAATAAGAAATCTTTTTCACAAAATTTATTTTAATAAAGCAGATCCTTTCCGAAATTACTCCCCCCTTCACAAAAATATATTTAATAAAACTGGTATCTTCGCAAAATTTCTTTTAATTAAACAAATTTTCTTATAGAAATCTGTTTCAAAGAGGAATTTTGTGAATTCACAAAATTTCACGCCTTAAAATAATATTTAGGCCATTTTGAGACAACAATTGCTTGGCACAAGATGTGCCTGCCGCATCTGAATTTCGAACCTGAACCTGGATTATCTAATCTTACCAAAAACCTTTCTACAACTGCGTTCTACAATTGCGAATCATTTTTATCACTTTATTACTCCGTATACTTGTGTTACGAGTTCTAAATCTGAGAGAAGAGCGCAGAAGCTTAATATTATTTCTTAGTTGCGAAAGATTATTAATTACAAATTAAACCGGTTTCTTCCGTTAATTAAAATTCCCACTTCACTTTCATGGACACGATTCGTCGAACTTTCTTTTAAAACAATCACCATGTTTCGTCTGCAGTAATCAATTAATTATTCAGATTTTTGTATGCAGCATCAGTTGCGACAAGGTTTCACACAAGTAATACTTCATTTGAAACGAGATGGATTCGAAAACCGAACTCACTATACAAAACGATTCTATTCGCTGACAAAAGTGTAAATTATTGAGAAAGAAATAACGCAACAAAATGGCGTTGATTTTGCTTTTATCAAATTCTGAAGAGGCGTAACTGCTGTTTATCAACCTGTCAAAGCTGCATTGATATTACTCAACTTTGGCTCTCATGGGAAATCATCGTCACAACAGGAATTGGACAATTCTGAATATTAATCTAGAATACCTATAATCTTATCCAAGCTCTTCTTTACCTGCGTTCTACACATGCAGGTGATTTTTCTAAGTTCTAAACCTCAGAGAGAGAAGAACAAGGAGATTTAATATTAGTTCTAAGCTGCGAAAGATTAATAGTGACAAATTATACCGTTTTATTCCTTCTATTAAAATTCTCCACACACTTTCACACGATTCGTTGAGCTTCAATTTTAAACAGTTACCATGTTTCATCTGCTATTACTAATTCAGTTTTTCGCACGCACACTTTTTATACCATGTTCGCTTTTGGAATCCATCCTTCTTCAAATGAAGTGTGACTTCGCTTGAATGAAATCCTGTCGTAACTGGACTTCGGCAATTCCGAACATGAACCTGGAACATCTAATCTTATCAAACCTCTCCTTCACCTGCGTTCTACACATGCAAGTGATTTTTATTTTCTTTCTTTGTCGAGCGTGATCTTTCTGCATCAGTAAATCTGCCTGGATGGATGCTTTTCTCCCGAAACGGTGGGAGTAGATTTAAATGAAGAGATATTTTCAGTTAGTGCGACCACGCCCTTTTTTTTATGAAAAGGGGGCGTATAAAAAATGCATGAAAAATAATTTAAACAATTGATGTTTGTTTTATTCATAGTATTTCTGTTAAATTTATTAAGGGGAATTACTTTATGTTAATTAAAATTACTAATTAAATGTAAAGGCGATTACTTAACCCGTTTGACGAATTTGACGTATGTATACGTCATCAAAAGTTCAAATGTAGTGAGTTTGACGTATATTTATACGTCATCACCAATTCCAATTGGGCTAAAGTCAATCAGGGTATCTTTGTGCCAAATCAGGGTAACTTTACTTTACCTTTACGAAACTTTAATCCATTCTGCCATAGTGGAATCTATATGATTTATTTCCAATAATCTCTCAAACTCAAACTAGTGCTGCTATCTATATTTTGAGACCAAAACTTTGCCGTTAATTCAAGTGATGCAGCATATTTAAGCTTTTTTCTCTTTTGGTCCAAATAACCCTGATGGTTCAAAATTACCCTGATAGTTCAAAATTACCCTGATTGACTGTATTTTAAGTGGTGAAAATTAAGCAATCTAAATTAAAAAAAAAAAAAAAAAAAAAAAAAAAAAAACATTGGTAAAGTTGTACGCACCCAATAAAAGATAGTTAAACAATAAATTACTTGATTAATTGGTTGATTAACCATTTCCCTTTTTTTTTCTGTACAGTATTGCCAATGAATACGTTTTTTTAACCACTTAATCGTTGCGCCCGAGACATTCACGGACTGCAAGTTTCACAGATTTTATTCAGAATTGTTTGATCCCCACCACTTTTATAAAATAATGTACAGTCGACTCTCGTTAATTCGAAATCGGATAATTCGAATCTTCGCTTAATTCGAACTAAACATGAAATCCCGAAATTTCAATGGCAGAATAACGTTAAACTTTTTCATTAATTCGAACTCATTTTTTCTTGACATCGTTTAATTCGAACTAACGAGAATTCCGATTTGCATTTTTCCTTTCTTTCTCGCGGATTTCAAATCATTTGAATAACTTTCTTTCTTTGATTTTTGTGAATACTGTTCCGAATGAGTATACATTGATCCAATGCATTTGGTATCCACTTTCTAAGTGCCCCGGCTATCCATCAGTGACGCTTCAAATTTTTCTTCCCTTGTGCTTGTTTCTAATCTTTTAATTAGTTTATGTATTTATGTCTTTTAATTTAATATTAAGTCTTATTCTGAAGATAACAGACATAATGAATTTAAAAAACACCATAACATTAATTCATTTGTAATAGCACCATATTAAGCATGTTCTTATTTCATACTTTCCCTAATTCGAACTTCGGATAATTCGAACATTTCTTGTGGTCCCGACGAGTTCGAATTAACGAGAGCCGACTGTAATTGGTTTTATTCTGGTATCATTTTACTTGGCGTTAAATAAAATGCATAAAAAAAAAAAAAAAAAAAAAAAAAAAAGTGGTGGTAATAATGAATTTGGATTCTAGGAATCCAGATTGCTTGATTGTTACCCCTTAATTGATTAGCCCGTACGCCATTCGGACAAGACGAATTTGCTTAGTTCATCATTTAAAGCTTTTTGACACCACAATTTTTTTAAAAATAAAATCATACTATTTAAAGGCGGAAATGTTTACACTAAATGTTAAGAATATTTTATTTAAAAAATTGTGGTGAGAATCCGTTATTTTCAATTTATTAAACGGAAAAAAAAGTGCCAGTTAAAGGCTTAATATCTTTCTTATTTAACGACCAAATTAAGGCTAGGATAGTGATATTACTATTTCAAAAGAATGGTATTAATCAGACAATCTCAGTGGAATAATAATGATAATTAAAAGAAACAATTTGGCGACACCGTTTTCTGTATTATTTCTGAGTTTTATTTTGGAAATTCTTTTTTTTAATGTTTAAAGTGCTAAAATTTCTTATTGTAGGTTCCAAACAGAACGATAAACATCTTCCTTATTTATCTGAATTTTGCAGCTGTGTCTTCTGTCCTTTAAAAGCTATAATGAGATTTTTTTTCAGAATGGGAAGGTTTCTAAAGATATTTCCATAAAGAACTTTTAAGTCTCTACCCACTGATTTTGTGTTGACGCAGCGGTTAAAATAAAATGCGTATGAAAAATTAACTATTAAGCTGCAACTGATTTAGAATAAATCAAAATGCCTTATTTAGTTGCACAATTTCAATGAATAAATTAAGCAGTTTATTTTATTTCAAAATTAAGGGTGTATTTCGATTCAAACTGTTTATTTTCCAATTTATTTTTAAATTCATTTTTGCTCTCATATCCATCCAACTGACAAATTGTCTTATTTAGAAAGTACAAAAGGTGCCGTGACTGTCGATTCTTTGCAGAAAATATTGCAAAAAAAAACAATCAAAAACGGCATTTTGAACCGATTTTTCCGACGCAGGCGATCTGTGAACGAAAAAAAAGGGTCATACTGGGAAGATAGTTATTTATAAATCATTCTAATGAAATAATAATTAAGCATAATAAGACCTCGCACGACACTTTATACGTTTCTTCAAAAATCTCCTCAGCAAGTTTCATGTTTCTACTTTTAAAAACGTGTCTGAAATTGTATCAGAAAATTTCTAACTGTTGAAGGGGGAAAAGCGCTTTTTCGAATACACCCTTAAGGGTAGTTTTGTAATTAATCGGATAAAATAAACAAATCAAAAATCATCTTAATATAATAAGGTATAGCCCCTCGAGTACGTTCCTGGCTAATATTCATCCATTTTTAATAGCATAGATAGTGAAAACGTATCTGTATTACATAGCTGACAACTTCTACGCCTATTTGAAGTCAAACAATCATATTCAAAGCAAAAAGCTTACTTAACAATTTCAAATATGTAGTGCAAAATATTAAATAAATTTTGTGAACATTTTACAAATAAAACATTTGTCGTTCAAATATATATTTATGTGATTTAAATAGGCGTAGAAGTTGGCAGCTCTGGTATTATGTTTATATCAGTTGGGATATTAGACAAATCGTAGTTTTCTGCATATTCTTTATTTACAATTTATTTGAGCAACTTGCTTGGGATACCTGCTGCCTCTTTTCTAATTCCGTTACTAAGCAACAGACGGCATCTGTTCTGGGCTGTATTTATTTATTGTGTCTACAGCACCGTCTGTCTACCTGACTTTCAAACTGCTCTCAAAATAGCGATGCATCTTGGAGCGACAATAGGGAGGCAAAGATCCCAGATTCCCACGCCTGCGGGTATAAAAAAAGGGGCTCGACCCCCCCCCCCCCGCTCCTTTCGTAGGGTCGTCTGTCACGCGTTTCATTGGGGGAGGGCATCCCCAGCTGTTGGTTCAGCTCATCGGGGAAGTTCATTTTGTGGTGGGTAAAAAATAGCCGACACGAGTGGTTTTACAATGGACTTATTTCCCTTCATCAGTGAGTTAATTTCCTAATTAGTGATTTTTTATTTTTTATCCGGCTTCTTTCTTTCTTTTCTTAATATACACATTTTTAAAATGGAAACGTTTAAAGAAGTATACAAATATTATTATCTATTGTTTATAATAGTTGTTGATTCTAATGACAAATAACATTATTATTATAATAACATTGTTATTTTTCAGAATTTTATGTATGAAAACAACTGGTTTTAATGAAAGGCATTTTGTGTAAATTAGTAATTATTATAAACCTGTTTGGCTTAGTACAGTACCGTGTTGTTCTTTGCATACTCTCTCTCTGTCTGTCTGTCTGTCTTTTTTTTTTTTTTTTTTTTTTTTTTTTTAATCAAGAATAAAGATAAATATTAAAGGGACTTATCTGCTGTGTGTGGGAGGGAGGGGGAAGTTGAATCTCCTGTTATCTTATGGTCCTTCTTGTTCATTTAAATTTGGAAATTTCAACAATATATTTTTTTCAGCATGTAGATAGGAAGATCTTTTATCCCTCTGTAAGCGCCAAATTTTTATATCTTTTTTCAGTCATAAATTACTAACAAATAAAGAATATTTTTATGCTTTTTATAATTTTTTGTATTTTGAAATTTGAACACAAATTTTAAAATACTCGTAATTATCTTTTAAATACGTCAAGCTTACAGAGGAATAAAAACCTTCAAATCTATTGGTTGAAAAAAAAAGTCTATGAAATTGCTGTAACGTAGAACTTATTTTTTAGACGGAGAGGAGATGTTAGCAGTTATGAAATTTATATTTTACTATGTGAACGGGTAAAATATGCCCATGATTACACAATAAACCCTGATTTGGAGAACCTCATCTCCCTTCTAATTTTAAAAGAAACGTTTATATTCGTTTTTATCAAAATTTTGGAATGACGAATTAGCATTGTTATCATCCCTAATTGCAAACATAACTTTTAAATTTTTAACCTGGAAACATTAAAACATCTCCAATAAATCCCCAATAGAGTTTAAACAATTGAATCCAATTTCAAACTATCAATCCTCACCATCATTGAATTATCTGTTGTTTTTCGTGTTTAGTATATTTTAGAAGGTTTAATTCTTATTTCAGATAAAGTTCGAAATGGACTACCATACGCCAGAGAGCGACCAGATTTGTCTGATCCCTCTCGAAAACATCAAAAAGGAAGTGGACGATTCCTGTGTACCCGAAAGGCCCTACAGATCCATGAGAAAAGTACCTTCCATGAGTGACCTATCCGAAGAAAGTTCTCTAGGTAAGTGGGCTTTCGTTACATAATAAATTAGAATGAAACATCTGTTATAAGTGAACTTTTATTTGCACAAATTGCATTAGAATTTAATTTATAAGACTGACACACGCGATCTAACCCTTTATCTGCCGCATTATGAATTCATGAAAATTTTACATTCTAAAGTATTTTATGTGAATTGTTTAAACTAAATTAAAAGATTTACATAATCATTTAATAAAATTTTGAAGGATTTCAGAAGGACTTATTAAATTTAAATTTACAGGGATTTTGTGCAATATTTATAACTCCACTCAAGTATTTTATTTTAAATTGTTTTCTTAGTATTTTGTAGAATTATAAAACGTACAAATAGGATGTTCGTACAATATAAATATAGAAATATTTCCGAATTGAAAAATCCTCATCCCCCTCCCTCAGCGCCATGAATGTTGAAAAGATACAAAGGCAAAAGAAATCATCCTTTTAAAAATAGTTTTGTTTATTTAACCAATAATGCTTTTGGAACAAAATAAAGTATTGTATCTGCAACTCAATCTAAACAGTCTTACAACTAATCGACGTATTAAAATAATTTCATATTAAGTAATTTTAATGGTACTTATAAGCACCGTCGATAGATAAAAGGTTAAGAAAGACTTATCTTATAATAAGACTGACACAGGCCGCTATTTTTTAACTGTATATCACACCCTGTATTCAAGGGAAAGGGAATAGCGCACATGCACTTTGCCAACATGTGCAAAATAAATGCACTACAAAATTTTTATTTTAAAAATAGTGGTGCGAATAGAGTATAAAAATAGTCAAATGTGACAGCTCTGTATAATTTAATTTCCTATACAGCGTCGTGATATCCATCAAGTCTAGGTCTCACAATATGGTTTTGTAACTTGTAGCAATGTATTAGTGACGGGTAGCTAATTTCCGTTTACTCAAGGATACAACGCTTGGCGAAATTCAAGGTGTGCCAAATGCTATTGCACCCATCATTCACTCCTCTTCCGAGATTCCTTGATAACATCGAACAGTGTCGCCATCTACTGAAAAAATGTATTATACAAATAATTTATTTGAAAAGAAAAATAATAATAAATTTAATGGAATTTTCTTTTTATATACGACCAAATATTAATTAAATATATACGAGTAACTTGTTGTGTTAACTTAATTTGTAAATTTTAATGTAAATTTCTTTACATTTCTTATAGTATTTCAGTTTATAATGAATAATATAATAATGAAAAAATAAAAAAAGAACGAAAGAGAGCTGTTATTGTATTCGGATAAATTACATGATAATAGCTAAAAATAAATTTTATTTTGTTTAATTTATTTTCTTGTTAAGTATCAATTCAAGAACTTTATAAGAAAATACGGAGATCTGTTATATCAAATTTTTATTTATTTATTTATTTTACTAATGTGATATAAATCACCAAGTATAGCAATGCACTAAGATTGACAAATTAAAACTTCTTAATGTTGGAAATATATATGAATATATTCATAAATATCAACATATGTACATAGTATGTATGAACTTATACATTCATACATGTCTGCTTAAATATTATGTATGTGTATATTATATAGTTGCTATATAATTAGGTCATTTAATTATATAGTTAGAAAATGTACATAATTTCGATATCATCTGTTCCGATTTATTCAGATTTTGATGTTGTACAAATACATCATTAACGTTGATAACATATTAAAAAAAAAAAGTATAGTTTCCAGATTCTAAGAATCATCAAAAAAGTATATATTTCAATTAATAATAAATTGTGTTAAAATAAAAATATTTTTTATACTTGGAAATTTTTTATTTGAAATAAAATATGTTTAGGAATTTACACCAACTTTTGTGACACTGATTTAATGCATCCTTCCTATTCATAAATTGATAAGTCTAAACTAAATATACATGCATATACTGATTGAATTTGTACAAAGTACAAATACAAAACAAAGATCACGTTTTATATAAAAAAACTACCTTAAAAGTTTTTATCTAATATAGATTTTTTTTTTTTTTTAATATTTAATATCTTACTAGACACTGAAAATTGAAGAGAACTAATAAAAATCACTAAACGAAAACATTAAAAACATTAATTATCTGTTTAAATGATAATACTTATTAATATTAGTTATATATGTAATAATTAATAATGTTAATTAATATAATTTTATAATTATATACATATATATATATATATATATATATATATATATATATATTAATATTAATTAATAAATAGTTAATATTAGTTATATATATTTAAATATTGATAATTTTTTAAAAGAAAAACTTAAATTATGTTTGTGGAAGATTAAAGATTTTCCTTTTTTTTCTTAAATTATTATCATTAATTAAGTACATAGAAATATTAAAATTTGAATATTTATAATTAATATTTTTATGTTTCACTATTTTATAATTGTAAATGAAACAGTAATTATTAAAATAAATACTAATAAATATTATATATATATATATACATATATATATTGTGTGTGTGTGCCTCATTTTAAAACAT
Source organism: Maratus speculifer (assembly GCA_964019185.1). Classification (NCBI taxonomy): domain Eukaryota; kingdom Metazoa; phylum Arthropoda; class Arachnida; order Araneae; family Salticidae; genus Maratus; species Maratus speculifer. The sequence continues at coordinate 2,594,768 of OZ025292.1, read as the reverse complement.
AAGAACTTTAATAAATTGGTTTTACTAATTTGATATTCATCTCTTACAACACGGTGGTAGCATAACTAAAATAAAAATATTTTTTTATTTTATTTTAATAATTATTGTATTTTAAATTATATTTATTTAATTATTAAAAAGCAGAATTTAAAAACTTATATTAATTATTTACATTTATTTCAAATTAAACTTTATGTAATAAAATTTTAAATAAAATTTTATAACTTAATTGTAATTAAAATTTAATTGTCTAATTGACAATAAAACTAATACAAAGTAACTGAGTTTTATAACATTCTTTTTTGATTACTTAAATAAAAATCAAAACAAAAATCTACAAGAGCAAGGACACAACTCGCAATCTTATAATTACAAGCTTTCTGCTTTAACCACCTCGCTATGCCTCTGATACTCTACAACAGCTTCCAACTGCCTCATATACGACAAAAATTGTAAGTAAAATGTCTGAAGCAGCCATGATGCGCGAGAAAATGCGTAGATGCTAGTCAAAACATTTGGCACATCTTGAATTTCGCCAAGCGCTGTGTCCTTGAGTAAACGGAAATTAGCTGACGGGTATCAGTAATGCATTTATCTGTTTTTAGATCTGATGTATGGTCATCGGTCGAAATTACAATTTGTTTGGAAGATCAACTTCAGAGTCATTTTGTAAATATGGCAAATCCCCCCCCCCCCTCCTCCTCCTGAAATTTCGAAGTCTCATCAGAATGTTTAAGGTGTATATTTTTATTTTGTACAATATCTACATGTGTTGGAAAACCTTATTATTCAAAATTTTCTGTTATAAATTTCTCCATAAAAATTCCACCAGATTTGACAGCATCTCTTACGCGAAGACGTTTTTCGGAAGAAATAATTTACGTAAACTACACTTTTCTTTGTTTTTTTTTTTTTTTTTTTTTTTTTTTTTTTTGTATGGTGTATCGTATCTCATTGTTCTTTCAAACACGATATATATATATTTTACTCTTATGAGTTATGTTCTAATGAATATACATACCCCATGTTTTTCTCTGATGGGCAACATCTTGTTTTTAAAAGTGCTAAAATCAGGGATGCCACTGTTAATTAAAGGAACAATTCATTCTTCAGAACGAACACAATAGATTCAACTTGGGAGAGATTGCGGGGTGTTTCTTTTTTATGAATCACGTTGGGCTTTCCGCATTAGCTGTCGCTGTCATAAATTAGATTTATTGCACTAAGGAAGCTTAAGGGTGTATTCCGATCAAAACTGCTTATTTTCAGATTAATTTTAAAATTCATTTATGCTCTCAAATGCACAAAACTTTTAAAATATCTTATTTAGAAACTACATAACGTGCTGTGTTTGTCAATTTTTCGGTAAACGTAGAAAATATTGCAAAAAATGCTGTCAAACTTGATAATTTGGACAGAAATTTCCGTACCTGGAGATCTGGGATCGAAAAAGTGATCGAACTGAAAAAGATAGTTTATAAATCAAATTCTAATTAATTGAGCGAAAAATGACATCACATGCATCTTGTACATCTCTTCGAAAATCACTCCAGCCAGTTTCATGTTACTACTTTTAAAAATGAGTTTGAAAATGTATCGGGAAATTTCGAGCTGTTAAAGGATGAAAATCATTTTTTCGAATACATCTTCCAATCCCTGCTGGTAACTTTCTGCCATATTTACAAGGTTATTGTTCTTATTTTGATTTAGTGATTTTGAAGTAATTAGCATTTCTCCTTATTCAGGTAGTTGAAACCAAACAGAGTTTCTAGTTTTCCTATAGCAAAACTAAGGTCCTTTCAGTCTCTCAAACTTAGCATTTTAAACTGATTTAGAAACACAGTTATCATGAAAATTTCGTCGACAAGCAATAGGAAACATTTGATTGTAACTCCAGATGTAGTATATTTATAAGAAATTAAAAAAAAAAGGTATTCGGTTTTTAGGGGGTTCTTTACTCACTTGAAAACACCAGCTATGTAATCTAATGTTAAACCTATAGAAAGGTTCTTTTCGAATTTCTCGTTTAAATTTGAATGTAGTAAACCGACTTTTTAAAAATATGGCTAATTGGAAATTTTAAATTTTGATTGCAGATTTTTTTCTTTCCTTATCTTAATTAAAAGTATTTTCACTTTCAGAACCAGTTTCGAAAATAAAAATTCCCTTATTTAAAATATTAATAATAATTAAAATAAATAACAAAATGGTCATATTACATGTCCACCTCAGCTATCCAATGCAAAATTTAACGACTGTAAGTTTCGTGCTTTTTTGAATGGGTCAGAGAAATAGTTTGAGAACGGCTGTTTTTTCCCCCTTATAATAGATGGTACCCCCCCCCCTTTTTTTTTATTATTATTATTATTTTTTTTTTTTTAGCAGTGATTGGATTTAAGACGATTCCTCTATTAATTAAATAAACAATCCATTCTTGAAGATGAATAAAATAGAATCTCAGAAAGTGAGCACACGAAATTTGAACTTCTGATAAGAAGGATTCTACGCTAAACTGGAAAAATTCTCTGTGGTGTATTTTCCGCTTATCCCTTGGCCCAGTTGCTTACTTCGAAAAGCAGCATGACGCACCGAAATCTAAATTTGAACAAAGAGCTTGGCCGGTGTGCGCATGCGCCGGACGTAACGTGAGACGTGGCAGCTCTCATTCTGAAGGGGGATTGTCTTTGCTTCCCCCCACCCTTTCCACCGTCTTCTTTTACACAGCAACAACAGCTGTGATATTAAAAACACTGACTTCTGCCTGCCAAATGACGGTTATGATCTAAACGTTGATTGGAAGAACTTGAAGCTTCTGTTGGAGGTGAAAGACGATGCTATTGTAGATTTTTTTATTTCTTTCGTTTTTCTGACATTTGTTACTCCAGAGCCTTAGTTTTGCGGATTGTAACGCGATGCCCTTGACTCTGTCTGTCTGTGGAGAATTGTTATGGAAACTTGATTTTTTAAAGAGGAGCTTAAACGGTTATAATGTTGTTGCTCAGTGCCTCGTGTTTGGTTATCACCATCATGTTTGGCTATCTCGTCTTGCTTTACTTGCAAACACGGCAGCTGGCTCGGACGAGATTACTTTCTTCACGCAATTATCTCTGGCATACTGTAATAAGAACCAAATCGCGATACAGACAAAGAATTGTTCATCCTTTTATCTAAAGACGCTTAACAAAATAACATCTCAATTTCAAAATACTTTGGGGCCGTCCATTAATCATGTGATGTTTTGTTTTGGCATTTTTAACCCCCCTCCCCCTTGGTGATACATGGTGAGGTTCAAGACTACCCCCCCCCCCCCAACCGTACATCACGTGTATTTTTTAGTACCTACAAAGAATCTTTATTTTTTTTAGAATATTTATTATAAAATACAGGTTTAAGTATCATCAAATTTTATTATAGAAAATTAAAAAAACTACAATAATAACCTTAACAGGTAAACAGAAAGGTTGCAAGTTGTTTTGGACTGACATAAAAATAATGAAAGAAATGCGAAAAGCTTTTTTGTAGTAATACATAAACATAATTTAATTTACAATGTCCTCAGACCACAGATTAGCAAGACTTTCTTCAACACCAATAACTGGATAAGCATCTTGCAAGTTACTTGTAGGCACAGTGCTTTGTTGAAGATTAACATCGGTTTCATCAAGCCACTCGGCGTCATCATTTTCGCGCACTATGCAGAGAATCTCTCTCGCGGGAACTTCACTTCGTTCGTTGCCTGGCAACGGTGAATCAAGGTCACACTACAAGCCGCTTTCGACTTTGTACGCGTTTGACGAAAAAATAAATACACGAAACGCCGCTTTTCGGTTCAGTATCGCGCGTTTGCCGAAAAAATAAATACTCGTGATATATTACTACACCCCCCCTCCCCCCTTGTGATGTTTCGTGATTTTTTATGGACCCCTCCCCCCCCCCTCTCGAGCCTCGCATGATTAATGGACGGCCCCTTTTCACCCAACCTTCTTCGTTTTTTGTTTACATTCCAAACAACAGAACTGCCTTCTGTTATATATTTTTTTCCTAGTTGATAGCATTAGATTTAGGGAATGGGTTAGTAACAAATCCAATATTGATTTCAGGAGGTGGACTGGGAGGGACATACCCCCGGCGCAATGAGATGTCCCCCACCGGAAGATTTGAGATTTTGTGTTTTCTCTACAATTACTGTCCCCCCCCCCCCTCGGAACAAACCTTCCTCGAGAAAGCTGTCTGAATTCAAAATTGAAAAAAAGCCCCCTCAGGAAGATTTTTAATTTTCTGTTAAATTGTTTCGATGGAAAGTCATCTGCTTACCTTTTAGGAAATTTCGCAACATAATACGTTTCCTACCCGTGAAAAATCCTCCATTGGAGCCAGGAGCCCATACTTAGTTGATAGTGTTAGAGGGGGGGGGGGCGTAAAATTTTTTGATAGGCCTATTTCTATCTTTTTTTTCTGTTTCTTTTTTCTATATGCTTCGATGCAAAATATAGACAGAAGTCTTCTTGTAATAAGCCTTTCCCGTGATGCCGCGTCTGTTCATTTCAAACTTCAATTCAAAATGCCAACTTTGACAGTATTTTCTGAAAGATATTCCTGTCTTCATTGAAAAATAAAAACCATCATTGAATTACATGCTTTCTTAATAAAAACATCTCCAAATTTTATGTGTTTCTGAACAAAAATTAATTCAGAAATGTGTCGGAAAGTAAGTCTTTTGAATTTGAAAGCAGCCTTAATTTTATCTCTGCACTATTGTAAATACTAATTAAAAAAAAAAAAAAAGGATGTAATAAGTAAAAGTAATCATCCTTACCATTTATTAATTAATATAGGGTTGTAAAAAATATTAATACATAAGCCTTTTAAAACATATTCGTACTTTTTAACTGCGCGATACTTATTATCATTTGGCCTGTTCTTTGTTGTAAGAATCTCCAAAATTTTGTCTGCAACAATCTGCAATTAAATATGTTGTGGAAAAAAACTATAGTCTCGCATTCATCTGTATCACAATTACCTTCCTCATAAACTCTCATTCTTTATCTTCTTCTTGTACATGACTTTCTTCAGTTATGTTGATTAAAAAACATTTGTATATTAGTAGGCCAAGTGTTTGTTCATTTGTTCCTCATTAAAACAGAGTTCTCCTTACATCCGAGCTTGCTGTAACCGAGTTAAACTGTGCTCTTGCAATTTCGTGCAAATTGATGCCGAAGTTTGGTGCGTTAATCGAGAAATATCCTGATTGTTTCATGAGAATAAGTTAAAAGTACTAAGTACTCATTAAAAACTACTAAGTATTAAGTACTACTAAAAAGTATAAAATACTTAAGTATTTAATTCTTAGTAATTAAGTATTAAGTACTTAAAAGTATTTAATTAAAAGTACTTAAATTAAGCATTAAATTAAAAGTGTTAAGTACTTAATACTTAGTAGTACTATTAAGTACTACTAAGTATTAAGTAAAACTAAGTATTTAAGTACTATTTACATTAAAGTCCTTTATTTTTGTTCCTTTATGAAGTGCGTAGCAGGCGATACGAGTAATGATGATTTTACCATTAGTCATTTTAAAACCCCGTAAATCATAGCTTTAAATCAATTTTATAATAGGGTCATATGTTTTTCCGTGAATCTAAATCAATACAGTTTATATTCGAGTCATATGTTCTACACAGGTTTTAAATCAATACAGTTTATGTTAGAGGCTCATGTTTACACCAATCTTTAAATAGATGAGGTTTTTAAGCCCATAAATTCTTATGAATCACTTTTCAAACTTTTCTGTAGTTCATAACTGCCAGGCAGGTAGTGGAAAAACCTTATCATTCATTCTCCTGCTGCCATTCACGTACGCCATGCCAACCGTTGCCACTGAGGTATTGTAAAATATTTACGAAAAGAATAATTGTTTATACTCTTGAAATTTTGCAGATGTTGAGCCCCCGTGTGGGTGTACGTTGATGAATACGGTAGGAATGTGTTATGGTTTTTCTTTCCATCAGTTTGTATGATTATTTGTGTAATTATTTAAAAACTTATGTCGATATGTGCCATTAAAAAAAGCCATGCTACTGAATGATTGTTTTATCTTTTTTAGCGAGTTACAAATTATCCAGGATAAGACGATGTATAATAGTTTTACATCATGTAGATCATTAACTCTCGTGCTCGGAGTTTATCTGATTCACGAAGTTATTTTTATTGAACTTTGAGACATTTTGAAAAGAACCATGTTGGCTTGAGGAAGAAGTTTAATCTAAATTGTATTTTGCTGAATAATTATATAGAAAATAAGTAAATAAATAAATCATAAGTTTTTCTAATAGAAGTTTCTTAAATTACAGTAATATTATTTTCAATAATAAATATGTAACACCATTTTGTTGTAAGTTATTGGAAAACTCACAAATTCACTTAAGGATTTTATTTTAATTGATTAATTTACTGTCAGTGATTGATTCATTGTCTCAAATAAAGAAAACTATCCCTAAGAAATGCCTACAAGTTTAGTATAAGAAAAATAATGCAGCAATAATAAATCATGTAACACCATTTCCTGACTATTGAAGCGATTTGGAATCGAATAACTTTTTCCATTTTTTGATAAATTACTTATCAATTTAAAAGCTATTTTTTTTCATACCCTTTCTAGCTTTACCGTGTCAAGAATACGGTTCAAATAGTCGACTGAAAGAGCTTTTGCCTTTACCAAAAAAAAAAAAAAAAAAAAAAAACACCATTCGATTGCATTGTTTCTGAATAATCTTCCCAGTCTTGAGACAAATATTACGAAGGACCACAAAAACCGGTTTAAAATTACTATACAATATCTTCAAAGATTATCAGTTCTATATATTGCCCCTTATGATATACACACATTTAATTAAAAAAAAAAAAAAAGTGTAGAAGTAATTTTAGCAATTCTAGAAGCATTTAAATTAATTTAAAGGGTGTATATTTAGTACAGTAACAACAGGACTGAGGAGGTTATGAACACTTGCCGATTTCATGCGTTTCCGAGCAAAAATTATTTAAGAAATGTGCCCGAAAGTAGCTCCTAAATTATTGATATTTTACAAACATTGCATAGGTTTCACCAAGGCTTGCTTGTACGTCCAATAATAAATGAACTATGAGTATTTCATTCGTTCAAAAAGAGATAAATAAATAAATCTAAAAATCTTCCCAATTAATTCTAATGAACGTGGCGTGCATAATTTCGCAGCCGCTGCATAAATCACATTAATCTCTCTTTTATGTTCCTACCCCCTGCATCCCATCATACCCCAATTTCCATTCCTGCGCATGCAAGTTCACGAACTGTGACCCAAATAGAAACGGCAGGGGAGACACTGTGGGGAAGTTCAGAGATCCCGAAAACCGAGAGTGGGCGTGAAAATTCCCTCTAACCCCCCCTCCCCCAGCACCTGTCGTTTTTAAAAAAAGTAGAAGAGGGGGGGGGGATTCATATCGTTGTATTGTATGACGTTGCGTGCAAAAGTCGTCTGCGTACAGATGCATCCATCCCCCTGGGGAATAAAAAGTTCCCACGGTTATGACGAAAAACGTAAAATTTCACTTGCTCTCTTTCCCCTTTCTGTCTTTAATAATAGCAGAAGTTTATTGTAGAGCTTATTGGCATTGTTAAAAATATTTCTTTCCTTTTTTTTTTTTTTTTTTTTTTTTTTTTTTAATTAGATGAACTTTTTAGAGATGGTTTTGGACATAATTTAAGAGTTCGTCTCAAGGTCAACCTACCTAAATAGCTTTAGAGGCAGAAAAATGTTTGAGGCATAGATCTTATGAATATTATAGGATCTAGTAGTGGGAAGGAAGGACTTAAACAAAGGACTTAAACGTTTTTCGAAACAAAGTATTTTTGAAGACTATACAACTGGGGTTACGATTTACGATGATTTCATAGATGAAATCTAAGGGAGTAATAAAGATTTCATAGTGTTTTTTATTATTTCTAATTAGGTGGTTTTATATCTAATGCATGAAAACAAAGTCGAGCTATCTAATTTAATAATGTTAATAATAATAATAATACTTTAGAAATTCTGTGGAGTTTAGAAATTCTGTAATTTATCATTAAATTTCGTAACATGATATCTATAAAAATGAAAGATGCAAAAAGAAGTTTTTGAAAGATGCAAAAGTAGGGGCAAGACATTATGTCTAAAGATCAAATTTAATATAGAAGTTACTTTATTTTAAAATGTATTTATTAATCACACAAACTTTCTGAATATAGTTTCGTACATATAATGTAGGAATGTAATTCAAGCTTGACGGTAAACGGGGGAGGGGTGAAATAAATTTTTACGTTTCATAACACGAGATCACCTTAAGAGCCTGCATCAGTCAAACCGAAACTCAAAATCCGATCACAAACCTATGCGTGTTGCCACCAGGAAGGCGTATCCCGAACCCAAAGATTGACACTTTAAAAGACCAATGATATTTTCCAAGCTTGTAATTAAAAAGAAAATGGTCATCTCACACCACCCTTTACCTCCAGGCGATAAAAAGGGGATAAGATACCCCAGGAAGAAAAAAATCATTAGCAAATGCAAAAAACTCTCGCACCTTTTCAATACTGATAGCCCGAGGGATATGTGCATTTGGATAGTTTCTTCGAGATCATTTCTGACAAAAACAGTCGGATACGTTTTAAAACAAGTCGACATTGACCTTTTTTGTTAGATAGTTTCAAGTGAAATTTAAATGTAATTTTAAAAGACAACATACAGATCGTGATTATTATGTCAGAGATTGCACATTAAACATTTTCCAAAGAATCTAATCTATATTTGAATATTTTTAAATGATTTTTTTAGCATTGAATAGCTGAGATCATTGAACTGTACAAAGACCGTTTTATATTTTTTCGATTTTGTTACGAGTATTTTATAGTGGCTTACATCAATAGAGCGAAATCCCAAGATAGAAATTTTTAAGATATCTCGTTTGTATTTTAAAATTTTTAAATGATTTTTTTAGCATTGAACAGCTGAGATTTTTCGGTATAAAGACCGTTTTGTACTTTTTTTATTTTGTTTACAGGTGTTTTAAAGAGGCTACTTCAGTCAAGTGAAATCCAATGAAAGAAATTTATAAAAAACATCTCTTCTACATTTTTATATTTTTAAATTATTTTTTGGCATTCGATATCTCAGATCTTTCGGTACAAAGACCGTTTTGTACATTTTCGACTTTGTTTAGGGAAATTTTAAAAAATCTACTTCAGTCAAGTGAAATCCAGTGGTAGGAATTTATAAAAATATCTCTTCTACATTTTAATATTTTTAAATTATTTTTTGGCATTCGATATCTCAGATCTTTCGGTACAAAGACCGTTTTGTACTTTTTCGACTTTGTTTAGGGGAATTTTAAAAAAGCTATTTCAGTCAAGTGAAATCCAATGGTAGAAATTTATAAAAATATCTCTCCAACATTTTAATATTTTTAAATGATTTTTTTGTCATTGGATGGCTTAGATCTTTCTCTACAAAGACCGTTTTGTACTTTTTCGACTTTGTTTAGGGGAATTTTAAAAAAGCTACTTCAGTCAAGTGAAATCCAATGGTAGGAATTTATAAAAATATGTCTTCTACATTTTAATGTTTTTAAATGAATTTTGTCATTGGATAGCTGAGATCTTTCGGTACAAAGACCTTTTTTTTCTTTTGGTTTACAGCTGTTTTAAAGAGGCTACTTCAGTCAAGCGAAATCCTATAGTAAAATTTTATAAATATGTCTTTTCGACATTTAAAGATTTTTAAATGATTTTTTTGTCATTGGATAGCTGAGATCTTTAGGTACAAATACCGTTTTGTATTTTTTTTTTATTTTGTTTACAGGTGTTTTAAAGAGGCTACTTCAGTCAAGTGAAATCCAATGGTAGAAATTTATAAAAATATCTCTTCTGCATTTTAATATTTTTAAATGATTTTTTTTTTTTTTTTTTTTTTTTTTTTTTTGTCATTGGATAGCTTAGATCTTTCTGTACAAAGACCGTTTTTTAGATTTTCGACTTTGTTTAGGGGAATTTTAAAAAAGCTACTTCAGTCAAATGAAATCCAATGGAAGAAATTTATAAAAATATCTTTTCTAAATTTTAATATTTTTAAATGATTTTTTTGTCATGGGATGGCTGAGATCTTTCGGTGCAAAGACCGTTTTGTACTTTTTCGACTCTGTATAAGGGAATTTTATAAAAGCTGTTTCAGTCAAGTGAAATCCAATGGTAGAAATTTATAAAAATATCTCTTCTACATTTTAATATTTTTAAATTATTTTTTTGGCATTTCATAGCTGCGATCTTTCGGTACAAAGACTGTTTTGTACTTTTTTGAGTTTGTTTAGAGGTGTTTTAAAGAAGCTACTTCATTCAAGCAAAATCCTATAGTAGAATTTTATAAATATGTCTTTTTACTTTTAAAGATTTTTAAATGATTTTTTGGCATTCGATGTCTCAGATCTTTCGGTACAAAGACCGTTTTGTACTTTTTCGACTTTGTTTAGGATAATTTTAAAAAAGCTACTTCAGTCAAGCGAAATCAAATGGTAGTAATAACAACAAAAAAAAAAAGAATATCTTCTACATTTTAATGTTTTTAAATATATTTTTTTGGCATTGGATATCTCAGATCTTTCGGCACAAAGACCGTTTTGTACTTTTTTGACTTTGTTTAAAGGAATTTTAAAAAAGCTACTTCAGTCAAGTGAAATCCAATGAAAGAAATTTTAAAAAATATCTCTTCTATATTTTAATATTTTTAAAATATTTTTTGGCATTCGATATCTCAGATCTTTCGATACAAAGACCGTTTTGTACTTTTTTGATTTTGTTTACAGGTGTTTTAAAGAGGCAAATGAAATCCAATGGTAGAAATTTATAAAAATATCTCTTCTACATTTTAATATTTTTAAATGATTTTTTTGTCATTGAATAACTTAGATCTTCCTGTACAAAGACCGTCTATTACATTTTCGGCTTTGTTTAGATGAATTTTAAAAAAGCTACTACAGTCAAGTGAAATCCTATGGTAGCAATTTATATAAATATCTCTTCTACATTTTAATATTTGTAAATTAATATATTTGTCATTCGATATCTCAGATCTTTTGGTACAAAGACCGTTTTGTACTTTTTTGATTTTGTTTACAGGTGTTTTAAAGAGGCAAATGAAATCCAATGGTAGAAATTTTTAAAAATATCTCTTCTACACTTTAATATTTTTAAAAGATTTTTTTGTCATTGGATAGCTGAGATCTTTCGGTAAAAAGATTCTTTTGTACTTTTTTGATTTTGTTTACAGGTGTTTTAAAGAGGGTACTTCAGTCAAATGAAATCCAATGGTAGGAATTTATAAAAATATCTCTTCTACATTTTAATATTTTTAAATGATTTTTTTGTCATGGGATGGCTGAGATCTTTCTGTGCAAAGACCGTTTTGTACTTTTTCAACTCTGTTTAAGGGAATTTTAAAAAAGCTACTTCAGTGAAGTGAAATCCAATGGTAGAAATTTATAAAAATATCTCTTCTACATTTTAATATTTTTAAATGATTTTTTTGGCATTTCATAGCTGCGATCTTTCGGTACAAAGACTGTTTTGTACTTTTTTGATTTTGTTTAGAGGTGTTTTAAAGAAGCTACTTCATTCAAGCAAAATCCTATAGTAGTATTTTATAAATATATCTTTTTATTTTTAAAGATTTTTAAATTATTTTTTGGCATTCGATATTTCGACTTTGTTTAGGATAATTTTAAAAAAGCTACTTCAGTCAAGTGTAATCAAATGGTAGTAATAACAAGAAAAAAAAAAAAAAAAAAAAAAAAAGAATAACTTCTACATTTTAACGTTTTTTAATTTTTTTTTTTTTTTTTTTTTTTTTTTTTTTTTTTTTTGCATTAGATATCTCATATCTTTCGGCACAAAGACTGTTTTGTACTTTTTCGACTTTGTTTAAGGGAATTTTAAAAAAGCTACTTCAGTCAAGTGAAATCCAATGGAAGAAATCTATAAAAATATCTCTTCTACATTTTAATATTTTTAAAATATTTTTTGGCATTCGATATCTCAGATCTTTCTGTACAAAAACCGTTTTGTACTTTTTCGACTTTGTTTATGGGAATTTTAAAAATGCTATTTCAGTCAAGTGAAATCCATTGGTAGAAATTTATAAAAATATCTCTTCTACATTTTAATATTTTTAAATGATTTTTTTGTCATTGGATAGCTTAGATCTTTCTCTACAAAGACCGTTTTGTACTTTTTTTTTATTTTGTTTACAGGTGTTTTAGTGAGGCTACTTCAGTTAAGTGAATTCCAATGGTAGAAATTTATAAAAATATCTCTTCTGCATTTTTAATATTTTTAAATGATTTTTTTTTTGTCATTGGATAGCTAAGATCTTTCGGTACAAAGACCGTTTTGTACTTTTACGACTTTGTTTAGGGGAATTTTTAAAAAGCTACTTCAGTCAAGTGAAATCTAATGGTAGAAATTTATAAAAATATCTCTACTACATTTTAATATTTTTAAATGATTTTTTTGTCATTGGATAGCTAAGATCTTTTGGTACAAAGACCGTTTTGTACTTTTACGACTTTGTTTAGGGGAATTTTAAAAAAGCTACTTCAGTCAAGTGAATTCCAATGGTAGAAATTTATAAAAATATCTCGTCTACATTTTAATATTTTTAAATGATTCTGTTTTATGGAATAGCTAAGATCTTTCGGTACAAAGACCGATTTGTACTTTTTCGGCTTTGTTTACAGGTGTTTTAAAGAGGCTACTTCAGTCAAGTAAAATCCATTGGTAGAAATTTATAAAAATATCTCTTCTACATTTTAATATTTTTAAGTGATTTTTTTGTCATTGGATAGCTGAGATTATTCGGTACAAAGACCGTTTTGTACTTTTTAAAATATGTTTACAGGTGTTTTAAAGAGGCTACTTCAGTCAAGTGAAATCCATTGGTAGAAATTTATAAAAATATCTCTTCTACATTTTAATATTTTTAAATTATTTTTTGGCATTCGATATGTCAGATCTTTCAGTACAAAGACCGTTTTGTACTTTTTCGTCTTTGTTTAGGGGAATTTTAAAAAAGCTATTTCAGTCAAGTGAAATACAATTGTAGAAATTTATAAAAATATCTCTTCTACATTTTAATATTTTTAAATGATTTTTTGGCATTGGATAGCTGAGATTTTTCGGTGTTATGACCGTTTTGTACTTTTTTGGTTTTGTTTACAGGTGTTCAAAGAGGCTACTTCAGTCAAGCGAAATCCTTTAGTAGAAATTTATAAATATATCTTTTCTACATTTAAATATTTTTAAATGTTTTTTTGGCATTAAATATATGAGATCTTTCGGTACAAAGACCGTTTTATATTTTTTGGATTTTGTTATGGGAGTTTTAAAGGGGCTTACTTCAATCAAGCGAAATCCTGTGAAGTTTTGAAGTTCATATAAATATATATTTTTCTCTTCTACATTTTAATATGTTTAAATGATTTTTTTAGCATTGAATGTTAGAAATTTATAAAGATATCTCGTCTACAAGTAAATATAAACTGATGATTACCTCAATCAAGTAAAATCCCATGGTAGAAATTTATAAAGATGTCTTTAAGATCATTTAAAAGTCATTTGTAAAGATCATTTTAATACTTGTAATTTTTTTTCATTATATAACTGATATCTTTCTTTACAAAGAACGTTTTATATCTTTTCGATTTTGTTACGGGTATTTTAAAGTAACTTACTTCAATAGATCTAAATCACATTTTAGAAATTTTTAAAGATATCTCGTTTGCATTTTAATTGTCTTTAAACTTTTTTTCGGGGGGGGGGCATTAGATATCGGAGATTTCTCTGTATAAACACCTTTTTACATTTTTTCGACTTTTTACGGGTATTTTAAAGTGGCTTACTTGAATAGAGAGAAGTCCCATTATAGAAATTTATAACGATATCTCGTCAACATTTTAATTTTTTAAATGATCTTTTTAGCATTGAATTTCTGAGATATTTCTGTACAAATACCGCTTTATATTTTTTTCGATTTTTTACGGGTATTTTAAAGGGGTTTACTTCAATGAAGCGAAATCCTATCACAGAAATTTATAGAAATATCTCGTCTATATTTTAATAATCTTTTTTATATTGAACAGCTGAGATCTTTCTGTACAAAGGCCGTATTACAATTTTTGATTTCGATACAGGTATTTTAAAGTGACTTACTTCAGTCAAGCGAAATCCAATAGTAGAAATTTATAAAAATATCTCGCCTACATTAAAAAAAAAAAAAAAAAAAAAAAAAAAAAAATATTTTTATTTTTTTTTCTTACATTGAATAGCTTTTACGATTTCATTTATTTTAAAGAGGCTACTGCAGTTAAACGAAACAATGCCTTCGCTTTAAAACTAATGCTATGAAAGAAATTTATAAAAGTTTATCGTCTGTGTGTTAATAGTTTTAAGTTTTTTTTTATTTTTTTTTTTATTTTATTTATTTTTTTTTTTACTTTGCCTAGTTGATATCTATTTGCACAAAGGCCATTTTCTATTTTTTCGATTTATTTTTCGGGTATATATATATATATAAATAAAACTTTAATCAAACGAAACAATTTACTAGCTTATGATAATTCTTTCGACGATAATCCAACGGTCGAAATTTATAAATAAGTCTCGTCTGCATTTTATTATTTTTCCCCTTTAATAGCTCAGAGCGATCTCTTCAAAGGCCTTTTTCTACTTTTTTAATTTTCTTTACAGGACAGTTTCATTTTCGGAACCGTTTTCAAAAATGATATTATCCTCATATTTAAAATCTACAATCAGTATCGAAAAAAGTAAAAAGCGGCCTCTATACAAACCATCGTCAGCTATACTATGCAGAAAAAAAAATAATTAAAAATTGGAATGAAAATATGGTATCTTTAAAAAAATCTTCCACAGGTTTAGTATAATTGAGTTTGTCTTTTTGCGTGACTGAAAAAACCGCTATTCTAAAACTTAGATCAGTTAGACTATGACAGGCTTTGGAATATATGCGTATTATTTAGTTAAAATAGTATAAGAACTTTAAAAATCATTCGTTTATCTTTCTGAAAGGGAAAAAACAAAGGAATGACAATTTATATACAATAAAGCATAAATATATCATTTACGGATGTGAATTTTACCGCAATAGAATATATTTTCTAAAGTATTGTAAATTAGTCATAATTTTCGATAGAAGTGTCAAAATAAATATATTTCTATCTTTTAAATTAGTGTTATCCAATTTAATCATGAATTGCATAATAATTACTTTATATTTTAGAGTGGGTATACTGCAAACTTTTATTGATTAAAATAGAAATATTTATGAAAAGGAACATTTAAACTAATTCATTAAGAATTGTCTAAAAGAATGATAAGAAAAATTTAATACAAATGTATTTATTCGCGAATATATCTATTCATTTTTAATGTCAGAACCATTGTTATTTTCTTTCTGCCCTTTCTTCTTTTCCCTTTGTCGTCTGCAGATGACAAAAAGTTAATTCTATTATTTTTTATAAATTAACGAATATTTCATTTTGATGTTGTCCGCAATTAAAGAATCTTTTTTAGAAATTAAACTTCAAATATATGGAAGAAAAATAATAAAAATGTTAAATGTGTTTTTATTCGAAATCAATAATGCTTTTAAAGTACATTTGAGATTGAATGCCTAGTTAAACAAACTTTTTGAAATCAACATGTATTTACATCATTTCTGAAATTCATTTCTGATCGAACTATCATGCATTCAGGAAAGGATGTTTTTATTTTTTTTATCCTAAACCAGCAAACAACATTTTACTAATAGCCACAGGCAAGATTTTACACCTTCGTCCCTGTAAGACTCCCTGGAGGTAAACCCATATCGTCTTTCACCCTAATTACTTTTAAGGCGTCTCCCTTTTAAAGGCGGAGTTAAACACCATTTTCGACCATTTTAAATCAAAGTTTTTCAAATTTTTATACAAATAGCATAGATTAAATTTTTGTAAAAATCAAAATAAAAAACATTTTCTGAAAGCTAAATAATTAAACTCTGCATGCTGTTTTACCAAATTTTAAAATGTCAAACAGATTTTTCGTAATAAGACATTAAAGGTGAATTTTAAAGACTATAAAATAACGCACTTGTATCGCCTTAAAATTAAAAAAAGAAATAAAATTTCAGAATGACGTGCATAGTTTAAACCTACAGGTTTTCAAAACAACAAAAATTATTAAATTTGAGCAAAATGCAAAGGAATGAAAGCGATAAATTTCTTCCATTGAAATAACATTAGCCGTTCTATCTCGGAGCGTTACTGATGTAGGGCCTTAAGCGAAGACTTTTTGGAATATAAAAGGGTAATTTATAACATGTTGATCGCCGTACAAATCAAAACAGATTCACACTATATACGATTCATATAAATATTACACGAGTCTGCAGGTTAATAATAGCATACCTGCCTATCCAGTTTTTCCCAAGTTAAGGGTGTATTCGAAAAAATGATTTTTCACCTTCAAGAGTTCGAAATTTTCTGATACATTTTCAGACTCATTTTTAAAAGTAAAAACATGTAACATGCTGGGGCTGATTTTGGAAGTGACGTAGAATATGCCGTGTGATGTCATTTTTCACTCAATTCATTAGAGTTTGAGTTATAAATAATTACCTTCTCAGTGTGACCCTTTTTTTCGTTCCCAGATCCAGATCTTCCGCTTCGGAAAAATCGGTTAAAAATGCCGTTTTTGACAACATGTTTTTTGCAATATTTTCTACATTTATCAAAGAATCGATAATCAGGGCACTTGTGTACTTTCTAAATAAAAAATTGTGAAAATTTCGTGCATTTGAGAGCAAAAATGAATTAAGAAATAAATCTGAAAATAAGCGGTTTTAATCAGAATACACCCCCCCCCCCCCCCAAAAAAAAAAAAAAAAAAAAATATCATTTGAACCTGAAACATTATTTATTTAATAAAACATGTTTTGTTCCCATGTGATACTTATTTTTATTTTTCAATTCTATTTTAAAATAATAATATTCAACGGTAAAAAAGAACCGGGAGGCTTGCAGTATTTGAACTCTCATTTTTGTTGTATAGCCGGTTCGTGTATTTCATATTACTTTTATTTATTATTTTTAATTAGATGAACATTTTGCAAGTGTTTGGACTATGTTTGCTGGTGAGGTTATACTGAACCCAAATCCAAAATATTTTAACCCGAACCTCAAATACTTAACTGTACTGAAATTAACTATGGTGAACTATGGTAGTCATCGAATTTTTCTGCTTAGTATTTTATTTACAAAGATCGCCAAATCACGTGCATCTCGCCATGTTTTGCCCTCTATGTCTTGTTTCGGCGACGACGTCCTTGCAATAAATGGTACTACTTACAAGGAAGGTCTCCATACGGGCATACTCAGAAAAATCTGAAAAAATTACAAAACGTTCTTCTCATATAGTTATATATGTTTATAAAAAGAATTTCGGCGGAACCTCCTTATAACGTCCGTAAAAAAATAATAAAAATTTCGTTTATTTGGCGATTTATCTCCGGTTGGCGAAAAAACGAAATTTTGAAAAATACGCTTTTACGCTTCGAATACTTTTTAAAGAAAAAAACTTTCTATGTTCAATTTATTTAAATAAGTTTAGTTTAAGTAATTTTAGTTTTGCATTTTTACTTTACTTTAAGTGTAATTTTGTCATATACGTTTATATGTACTTATAACAAAATGAAATTAATATATTTTATCATTTAAAACACAATTTAAATTGATTAAAATTGTTCCAAATTGAAAAATACACTGTTAAAAATCTGCTGCATTTGGTTGCAACGCACTCCCTTGCTTGTATAGAAAACGGTTACTTGGCCGTGAAATGGAGCTTTCTCATTGGTTGGAATAGAGATATTATATACAAGCAATAGAGTGCGTTGCAACAAAATGCAGCAGCTTTTTAACAGTCAATTCACCGTGCTATGGAGCATTCTCATTGGTCAGAAGAGAGATATTCTATAAAAGTAGTGGAGTGACGTTGCAGTAAATGCTGCAGATTTTTAACAGTGAAGTCAATTAAAATCAATTTTCAGATTCGTTAAAACCGTCTGCTTTTGGCGAGGAAATGCACTGCTCGCCAAATCCCGCGTCGCTTTCAGCTTTTCACGCCAATTATTCCAAACTATTTTGTTTTTATACATATCTAATAATGTAATTCTGCCGCTAATTTTCACTGATCCTTTATTACCTACATGAGTAGTTTAATTCGTATTTTTTTCAAAAAATTCTGAATATGCCCCCATTGGAGACCTTCCTTGTTAGTTATCCCGCCGACCAATTTCACCAAATTATACAAATCGCCAAAACAATAGCCGAAATATACATAGTGACATAATTTTTATTTTAAATAATTAAAAAACAAAAAATTAGTAGAATATTATTAAAAATACAAATAAAAAGTGGAAATAAAAATCACTTAATGGTGTTTTAAACACGTGCATCGTATATGATATCATTGACTGTGATATTCACGATCATCCATTATTGGCATTTAATATTATAGTTTGGCGATAATTCTTTGGTCGACGGGATAACCAAGTAGTACCCAATAAATATAAAGGAGTACATATTCTTTGGTCCATTGTCACGCTAAACTATCTCTCCTGTAAAACAACTTTCTCAACAACAAGCATAGCAACTTGTGAAAATAACTTTCAATAATCTAATCTTAATATGGAAACTTATCGGATTCTTTATTCAAGCCAAATAAACGCAATTTCATCTTTAAAGAAATGCTTCATGAAATATTTCTTGTTTCTACTTATTATCCACTTTTATAAAAAATCTGCTTTTTATGGATTAAAAAAAAAGTTTGGTCGGTAGAAATAATTTGTTATAGTATCTGGGAAAGATTTTATGTATTTATTTTTACACAAGATTAAGATTCGATTCGATATTATTGTTCTTAGCCATCATAGGCGGTTAATTTTTATTGAATATTAAGATATACTCTTTAATGTATATTGTTTACAGAGAAAGCGGTGGCGTAGCGTCAGAAAATGCGACATTAATTTACTACTAGTATTATTATATATTAACTTTTGCCTTTTATTAATATTTGAATGCTGTACAATTAAATAATTGAAATTTATTATATAATTATTATGATAGTAATATAAAATAACACGCCTTGACACTGCGCCATCATCGGGGGGGAAAAGTATTTAGTTTTTTGATAATTTAGCTGTAAATTATTCTGGACTGACTTAGTGAACAAAATCTAAGAGAAAGTCCCTCAAAATAAACACGAGTCCTTAATTTAAATATATATTGATAGATTTACATAACACCGCCATTTTATTAAATTTTGATTATTTATTTGAATATTACAATAGATTTATTTGTGAAACGCAACCTTTAAAAAATATTGCACGAAACAACAAAGAATTCTTAATTTAATCCTTTATAACGCAATGGAAAGTAATTGTCCCAATTAAATGTAATCACCAAACGCCTTATTGGTACCAAAATATTTCAAAAGGACTTTGCTTTTACAGTGTATCCTGTGAATAACATTTAATTACCTACAAACTTATTTGTTCTTAAATTCTTCTACTTCTAGATCAAGAGCCGACCGCACAAAAACCTAACAAGGAAGGTCTCCATTGGGGGCATACTCAGAATTTTTTGAAAAAAATACGAATTAAATTACTCATGTAGGTAATGAAGGATCAGTGAAAATTAGCGGCGGAATTACATTATTAGATATGTAAAAAAAATAAAATAGTTTGGAATAATTGGCGTGAAAAGCTGAAAGCGACGCGGGATTTGGCGAACAGTGCATTTCCTCGCCAAAAGCAGACGATTTTAACGAATCTGAAAATTGATTTTAATTAACTTCACTGTTAAAAATCTGCAGCATTTACTCCAACGTCACTCCACTACTTTTATAAAATATCTCTCTTCTGACCAATGAGAATGCTCCATAGCACGGCGAATTGACCGTGTCATACACTGTTAAAAATCTGCTGCATTTTGTTGCAACGCACTCCACCGCTTGTATATAATATCTCCATCCCAACCAATGAGAAAGCTCCATTTCACGGCCAAGTAACCGTTTTCTATACAAGCAAGGGAGTGCGTTGCAACAAAATGCAGCAGATTTTTAACAGTGTGTTTTTCAATTTGGAACAATTTTAATCAATTTAAATTGTGTTTTAAATGATAAAATATATTAATTTCATTTTGTTATAAGTACATATAAACGTATATGACAAAATTACACTTAAAGTAAAGTATAACTGCAAAACTAAAATTACTTAAACTAAACTTATTTAAATAAATTGAACATGGAGAGTTTTTTCTTTAAAAAGTATTCGAAGCGTAAAAGCGTATTTTTCAAAATTTCGTTTTTTCGCCAACCGGAGATAAATCGCCAAATAAACGAAATTTTTATTATTTTTTTACGGACGTTATAAGGAGATTCCGCCGAATTTTTTTTTATAAACATATATAACTATATGAGAAGAACATTCTGTAATTTTTTCAGATTTTTCTGAGTATGCCCGTATGGAGACCTTCCTTGTAAGTCGTCGAGCACAAGAAAAAATCCTTTATTTTAGGGAAGAGTAGGCATAGAGGAATCTAAAAGGGCTATTACACGTAAAAATTGCAAGCGACAAAAATCGCCTGCGTTTTTTCGTGTTCTTAGCATTTCATTGGCTGTTCGAGAAGAGTTTTTACCATCATTTGGATTTCCAAGCATTTGATTGGCTCTTACTGGCGACTTGCTTCGTTCCAGGCGTCAAAGACGCTTCGACACAAGAGAATCGCGCGCTAACCAAGCGACTCGCCTGGTCCCATAGCATAACATGGAGACGCCTGCGATTTGACGCCTGCAGCAGCGCACGTGTAATAGCACCTTTATGATCCATGTCTGCCGGAAGCGAAATGGTGCATGAGCCAAAAATTGATACCACTAGTAGTTGACTCGTAGGTCTATCACTGTGTTTGCCGTACAATCAAAAGTACGAAAACACGGAAAACTGGGTGCAGGAAAACACAATGCTAAACCTACGAGTCAGACACCAGTGGTATCAATTTTTGGCTTATGCACCATTTCGCTTCCGGAAGACATGAATCATTAGATTCCCCTATGACTACTCTTCCATAAAATAAAGGATTTTTTCTTGTGCTCGACGACTTGGGGTTTTGTGGGATCGGCTCTTGGACTATTCTGACTTTGTATCATTTCAACATTTTAAAATTGTGCAAATATAACGTTATCAACTTTTTAGCAATTTTGAACCCCCCTCCCCCCTCCTCCCTTAACGGTAATGTTATCAAAGTGTAAAAAAATTTTGATTTCTAGAATTTATTTCTTTTATTCGAAGTAATATACAAAACTGGTTACTTTTTTTTTGTGCATACTTTTATAATTCAAATAAAGAGAAATCATCATAATTTCACTTTGAATATGGCAAAACTTTATATCAAATATCATCTAAAAGAAATAATTAGTATTTAAAAGTATTTTATAATAGCTTTTTGCTACACAATACAGTAATAAAGTCCTGTTGCACTTGCTCCGATGGAGATGGAGCAGGTTGGGGGGGAGGGGGGGGGGCAAATAGAAATTCTTATTAATAAAACAAGTGGAAACAGTGAACGAAAGCTTCATTTCGAATATATTATGCTTCACATACAGTTTCTCGAACCGTATTTTATGTGTATATAAATATGAAGAAAAAGAAAGTCAAACGTTGGGGTATTTCTTATTTTAGAATTAAATAATTTTACAATAATATATAATTTAGTAAGAACTTTGCTTTTTCATAAAAATAGATAACAGCCTAAAAAAAAAAAATAACATGCTCTTTTGTTCCAATGACTATGTTATTAATAAAAATAGACGTTTTTGATTGGATCAAAAATGGTATCGATATCAAAAGATAAATTCCCCCTCCCCCTAGAGATATCTTACGATATCATATTCCAGACCCCCTCTTCCCTAAAATGATAACATTATATTTGCACAACCTCTTAGCAACATAATTAAAATGCCTTATAAAGGGTTAAATTTGTATTAACCCCTTGCAGCGCAGTAACGCCACATTGGCCCGATTTTTTTTATTACGATTTATTGAATTCGTGAAATAAAGCTTTTTTCTTATTTTCAAGTAAAGTTGTTTTCAAATTCCGGTGTCAGTCATTAATTTCAACACTTAAGTAATGAATTTGCCATGCGCCGCAAAGAGTTAACAGACGTGTATCGGCGAAGCATTCCCTTAAGGCCCTACATCAGTAACGCTCCGAGATAGAACGGCTAATGTTATTTCAATGGAAGAAATTTATCGCTTTCATTCCTTTGCATTTTGCTCAAATTTAATAATTTTTGTTGTTTTGAAAACCTGTAGGTTTAAACTTTGCACGTCATTTTGAAAATTTATTTCTTTTTTTAATTTTTAGGCGATACAAGTGCGTTATTTTATAGTCTTTAAAATTCACCTTTAATGTCTTATTACGAAAAATCTGTTTGACACTTTAAAATTTGGTAAAACAGCATGCAGAGTTTAATTATTTAGCTTTCAGAAAATGTTTTTTATTTTGATTTTTAAAAAAATTTAATCTATGCTATTTGTATAAAAAGTTGAAATACTTTGATTTAAAACAGTCGAAAATGGTGTTTAACTCCGCCTTTAAAAGGGAGACGCCTTAAAAGTAATTAGGGTGAAAGACGATATGGGTTTACCCTCCAGGGAGTCTTACAGGGACGAAGGTGTAAAATCTTGCCTGTGGCTATTAGTAAAATGTTGTTTGCTGCTTTAGGATGAAAAAATAAAAACATCCTTTCCTGAATGTATGATATTTCAAGCAAGAAGTTCGATCAGAAATGAATTTCAGAAATGATGTAAATACATGTTGATTTCAAAAAGTTTGTTTAACTAGGCATACTAATCTCAAATGTACTTTAAAAGCATTATTGATTTCGAATAAAAACACATTTACCATTTTTATTATTTTTCTTCCATATATTTGAAGTTTAATTTCTAAAAAAGATTCTTTAATTGCGTACAACATCAAAGTGAAATATTCGTTAATTCATAAAACATAATAGAATTAACTTTTTGTCATCTGCAGTCGACAAAGGGAAAAGAAGAAAGGGCAGAAAGAAAATAACAATGGTTCTGACATTAAAAATGAATTGATATATTCGCGAATAAATACATTTGTATTAAATTTTTCTATATCTTTTTTTTTGTATCATTCTTTTAGACAATTCTTAATGAATTAGTTTAAATGTTCCTTTTCATAAATACTTCATAAATATTTCTATTTTAATCAATAAAAGTTTGCAGTATACCCACTCTAAAATATAAAGTAATTATTATGCAATTCATGATTAAATTGGATAACACTAATTTAAAAGATAGAAATATATTTATTTTGACACTTCTATCGAAAATTATGACTAATTTACAATACTTTAGCATATATATTCTGTTGCGGTAAAATTCACATCCGTAAATGATATATTTATGCTTTATTGTATATAAATTGTCTTTCCTTTCTTTTTCCCTTTCAGAAAGATAAACGAATGATTTTAAAGTTCTTATACTATTTTAACTAAATAATACGCATATATTCCAAAGCCTGTCATAGTCTAACTGATCTAAATTTTAGAATAACGGTTTTTTTCAGTCACGCGAAAAGACAAACTCAATTATACTAAACCTACGGAAGATTTTTATAAAGATGCCATATTTTCATTTCAATTTTTAATTATTTTTTTATTTCTGCATAGTATAGCTGACGATGGTTAGTATAGAGGTCGCTTTTCACTTTTTTTGATACTGATTGTAGATTTTAAATATGAGGATAATATCACTTTTGAAAATGGTTCTGAAAATGAAACTGTCCTGTAAAGAAAATTAAAAAAGTAGAAAAAGGCCTCCGAAGAGATCGCTCTGAGCTATTAAAGGGGTAAAAAATATTAAAATGTAGACGAGATTTATTTATAAATTTCGACCGTTGGATTATCGTCGAAAGAATGATCATAAGCTAGTAAATTGTTTCGCTTAATTACAGTTTTTTTTTAAATACCCGTAAAATAAATCGAAAAGAAATAGAAAATGGCCTTTGTGCAAATCGATATCAACTAGGCAAAGTAAGAAAAAAAAATACTTAAAACACAGACGATAAACTTTTATAAATTTCTTTCATAGCATTAGCTTTAAACCGAAGGCATTGTTTCGTTTAACTGCAGTAGCCTCTTTAAAATAAATGAAATCGTGAAAGATATTCAATGTAAGAGAAAAAAAAAATTTTTTTTTAATGTAGGCGAGATATCTCTATAAATTTCTACAATGGGATTTCGCTTGACTGAAGTAAGTCACTTTAAAATACCTGTATCGAAATCAAAAATTGTAATACGGCCTTTGTACAGAAAGATCTCAGCTGTTCAATATAAAAAAGATTATTAAAATATAGACAGATATTTCTATAAATTTCTGTCATAGGATTTCGCTTAATTGAAGTAAACACCTTTAAAATACCCGTAAAAAATCGAAAAAAATATAAAGAGGTATTTGTACAGAAATATCTCAGAAATTCAATGCTAAAAAAATCATTTAAAAAATTAAAATGTTGACGAGATATCTTTATAAATTTCTATAATGGGATTTCTCTCTATTCAAGTAAGCCACTTTAAAATACCCGTAAAAAATCTAAAAAATGTAAAAAGGTCTTTGTACAGAGAAATCTCCGATATCTAATGCCCCCCCCCCCCCCCGAAAAAAAGTTTAAAGACAATTAAAATACAAACGAGATAGCTTTAAAAAATTTTAAAATGTGATTTAGCTCTATTGAAGTAAGTAATTATAAAATACCCGTAACAAAATCGAAAAGATATAAAACGTTCTTTGTAAAGAAAGATATGTTATATAATGAAACAAAAATTACAAGTATTAAAATGATCTTTAGAAATGACTTTTAAATGATCTTAAAGATATCTTTATAAATTTCTACCATGGGATTCTGCTTGATTGAGGTAATCATCAGTTTATATTTACTTGTAGACGAGATATCTTTATAAATTTCTAACATTCAATGCTAAAAAAATCATTTAAAAATATTAAAATGTAGAAGAGAAAAATATATATTTATATGAACTTCAAAACTTCATAGGATTTCGCTTGATTGAAGTAAGCCCCTTTAAAACCCCCATAACAAAATCGAAAAAATATAAAACGGTCTTTGTACCGAAAGATCTCAGATATCCAATGCCAAAAAATCATTTAAAAAGATTTATATGTAGAAAAGATACATTTATAAATTTCTACTATAGGATTTCGCTTGACTGAAGTAGCCTCTTTAAACACCTGTAAACAAAACCAAAAAAGTACAAAACGTTCTTCACACCGAAAGATCTCAGCTATCCAATGACAAAAAAATCATTTAAAAATATTAAAATGTAGAAGAGATAATTTTACAAATTTCTACCATTGGATTTCACTTGACTGAAGTAGCCTCATTAAAACACCTGTAAACAAAATCAAAAGAGTAGAAAACGGCCTTTGTACCGAAAAATTTCAGCTATCCAATGCTAAAAAATCATTTAAAAATATTAAAATGTAGGAGAGATATTTTTATAAATTTCTACCAATGGATTTCACTTGACTGAAGAAGCTTTTTTAAAATTCCCCTAAACAAACTCGAAAAAGTACAAAACGGTCTTTGTATCGAAAGATCTCGCCTATCCCATGACAAAAAATCATTTAAAAATATTAAAATGTAGGAGAGATATGTTTATAAATTTCTACCAATGGATTTCACGTGACTGAAGTAGCTTTTTTAAAATTCCCCTAAACAAACTCGAAAAAGTACAAAACGGTCTTTGTACCAAAAGATCTCAGCTATGCCATGACAAAAAATCATTTAAAAATATTAAAATGTAGGAGAGATTTTTTTATAAATTTCTACAAATGGATTTCACTTGACTGAAGTAGCTTTTTTAAAATTCCCCTAAACAAACTCGAAAAAGTACAAATGATCTTCGTACCAAAAGATCTCAGCTATCCAATGCCAAAAAATCATTTAAAAATATTAAAATGTAGGAGAGATATTTTTATAAATTTCTACCAATGGATTTCACTTGACTGAAGTAGCTTTTTCAAAATTCCCCTAAACAAACTCGAAAAAGTACAAAACGGTCTTTGTATCGAAAGATCTCACCTATCCCATGACAAAAAATCATTTAAAAATATTAAAATGTAGGAGAGATATAATTATAAATTTCTACCAATGGATTTCACTTGACTGAAGTAGCTTTTTTAAAATTCCCCTAAACAAACTCGAAAAAGTACAAAACGGTCTTTGTACCAAAAGACCTCAGCTATCCAATGCCAAAAAATCATTTAAAAACATTAAAATGTAGGAGAGATATTTTTATAAATTTCTACCAATGGATTTCACTTGACTGAAGTAGCTTTTTTAAAATTCCCGTAAATAAACTCGAAAAAGTACAAAACGGTCTTTGTACCAAAACATCTCAGCTATCCCATGACAAAAAATCATTTAAAAATATTAAAATGTAGGAGAGATATTTTTATAAATTTCTAACAATGGATTTCACTTGATTGAAGTAGCTTTTTTACAATTCCCCTAAACAAACTCGAAAAAGTACAAAACGGACTTTGTACCAAAAGATCTCAGCCATCCCATGACAAAAAATCATTTAAAAATATTAAAATGTAGGAGAGATATTTTTATAAATTTCTACTCTTGGAATTCACTTGACTGAAGTAGTTTTTTTTTAAATTCCCCTAAAAAAAGTCGAAAAAGTACAAAACGGTCTTTGTACCAAAAGATCACAGCTATCCCAAGACAATAAAAACATTTAAAAATATTGAAATGTAGGAGAGATATTTTTATAAATTTCTACCAATGGATTTCACTTGACTGAAGTAGCTTTTTTAAAATTCCCCTAAACAAACTCGAAAAAGTACAAAACGGTCTTTGTATCGAAAGATCTCACCTATCCCATGACAAAAAATCATTTAAAAATATTAAAATGTAGGAGAGATATTTTTATAAATTTCTACCAATGGATTTCACTTGACTGAAGTAGCTTTTTTAAAATTCCCCTAAACAAACTCGAAAAAGTACAAAACGGTCTTTGTATCGAAAGATCTCACCTATCCCATGACAAAAAATCATTTAAAAATATTAAAATGTAGGAGAGATTTAATTATAAATTTCTAAAATGGATTTCACTTGACTGAAGTAGCTTTTTTAAAATTCCCCTAAACAAACTCGAAAAAGTACAAAACGGTCTTTGTACCAAAAGATCTCAGCTATCCAATGCCAAAAAATCATTTACAAACATTAAAATGTAGGAGAGATATTTTTATAAATTTCTACCAATGGATTTCACTTGACTGAAGTAGCTTTTTTAAAATTCCCCTAAATAAACTCGAAAAAGTACAAAACGGTCTTTGTACCAAAAGATCTCAGCTATCCAATGCCAAAAAATCATTTACAAACATTAAAATGTAGGAGAGATATTTTTATAAATTTCTACCAATGGATTTCACTTGACTGAAGTAGCTTTTTTAAAATTCCCCTAAACAAACTCGAAAAAGTACAAAACGGTCTTTGTACCAAAAGATCTCAGCTATCCAATGCCAAAAAATCATTTACAAACATTAAAATGTAGGAGAGATATTTTTATAAATTTCTACCAATGGATTTCACTTGACTGAAGTAGCTTTTTTAAAATTCCCCTAAATAAACTCGAAAAAGTACAAAACGGTCTTTGTACCAAAAGATCTCAGATATCCCATAACAAAAAATCATTTAAAAATATTAAAATGTAGGAGAGATATTTTTATAAATTTCTACCAATGGATTTCACTTGACTGAAGTAGCTTTTTTAAAATTCCCCTAAATAAACTCGAAAAAGTACAAAACGGTCTTTGTACCAAAAGATCTCAGCTATTCCATGACACACACACATACACACACACACAAAAAAATACATTAAAAAGTATTAAAATGTAGAAGAGATATTTTTATAAATTTCTAGCAATGGATTTCACTTGACTGAAGTAGCCTCATCAAGACACCTGTAAAAAAAAAAAAAAAAAATAATAAAAAAAGTATAAAACGGTCTTTTCACCGATAGATCTCAGCTATCCAATGCCAAAAAATCATTTAAAAATATTAAAATGTAGGAGAGATATTTTTATAAATTTCTACCAATGGATTTCACTTGACTGAAGTAGCTTTTTTAAAATTTCCCTAAACAAAGTCGAAAAAGAACAAAACGGTCTTTGTACCGAAAGATCTCAGCTATCGAATTACAAAAAAATCATTTAAAAATATTAAAATGTAGAGGAGATATTTTTATAAATTTATACCATTTGGATTTCACTTGACTGAAGTAGCTTTTTTAAAATTTCCCTAAACAAAGTTGAAAAAGGACAAAACGATCTTTATATCGAAAGATCTCAGCTTTTCCATGACAAAAAAATCATTTAAAAATATTGAAATGTAGGAGAGATATTTTTATAAATTTCTACCAATGGATTTCACTTGACTGAAGTAGCTTTTTTAAAATTCCCCTAAACAAACTCGAAAAAGTACAAAACGGTCTTTGTACCAAAAGATCTCAGCTATCCAATGCCAAAAAATCATTTAAAAACATTAAAATGTAGGAGAGATATTTTTATAAATTTCTACCAATGGATTTCACTTGACTGAAGTAGCTTTTTTAAAATTCCCCTAAATAAACTCGAAAAAGTACAAAACAGTCTTTGTACCAAAAGATCTCAGATATCCCATGACAAAAAATCATTTAAAAATATTAAAATGTAGGAGAGATATTTTTATAAATTTCTACCAATGGATTTCACTTGACTGAAGTAGCTTTTTTAAAATTCCCCTAAATAAACTCGAAAAAGTACAAAACGGTCTTTGTACCAAAAGATCTCAGCTATTCCATGACACACACACACACATACACACACACACAAAAAAAAACAAACATTAAAAAATATTAAAATGTAGAAGAGATATTTTTATAAATTTCTAGCAATGGATTTCACTTGACTGAAGTAGCTTTTTTAAAATTCCCCTAAAAAAAGTCGAAAAAGTACAAAACGGTCTTTGTACCAAAAGATCACAGCTATTCCAAGACAATAAAAACATTTAAAAATATTGAAATGTAGAAGAGATATTTTTATAAATTTCTAGCAATGGATTTCACTTGACTGAAGTAGCCTCATCAAGACACCTGTAAAAAAAAATAAAAAAAAATAAAGTATAATACGGTCTTTTCACCGATAGATCTCAGCTATCCAATGCCAAAAAATCATTTAAAAATATTAAAATGTAGGAGAGATATTTTTATAAATTTCTACCAATGGACTTCACTTGACTGAAGTAGCTTTTTTAAAATTTCCCTAAACAAAGTCGAAAAAGAACAAAACGGTCTTTGTACCGAAAGATCTCAGCTATCGAATTACAAAAAAATCATTTAAAAATATTAAAATGTAGAGGAGATATTTTTATAAATTTATACCATTGGATTTCACTTGAGTGAAGTAGCTTTTTTAAAATTTCCCTAAACAAAGTTGAAAAAGTACAAAACGATCTTTATATCGAAAGATCTCAGCTATTCCATGACAAAAAAATCATTTAAAAATATTAAAATGTAGGAGAGATATTTTTATAAATTTCTACCAATAGATTTCACTTGACTGAAGTAACTTTTTTAAAATTCCCCTAAACAAACTCGAAAAAGTACAAAACGGTCTTTGTACCAAAAGATCTCAGCTATGCCATGACAAAAAATCATTTAAAAATATTAAAATGTAGGAGAGATATTTTTATAAATTTCTAACAATTGATTTCACTTGACTGAAGTAGCTTTTTTATAATTCCCCTAAACAAACTCGAAAAAGTACAAAATGGTCTTTGTACCAAAAGATCTCAGCTATCCCATGACAAAAAATCATTTAAAAATATTAAAATGTAGGAGAGATATGTTTATAAATTTCTACCAATGGATTTCACTTGACTGAAGTAGCTTTTCTAAAATTTCCCTAAACAAACTTGAAAAAGTACAAAACGGTCTTTGTACCAAAAGATCTCGGCTATTCCATGACCCACACATACACACACACAAAAAAAAAAACATTAAAAAATATTAAATTGTAGAAGAGATATTTTTATAAATTTCAACCAATGGATTTCACTTGACTGAAGTAGTCTCATCAAAACACCTGTAAACAAAATAAAAAAAGTACAAAACGGTCTTTCAGAAGATCGGAAGAAAACAGAGGTCTTTCAAAAGGTCTTTCGGAAGAAAACGGAAAAATCTCAGCTATTCCATGACAAAAAATCATTTAAAAATATTAAAATGTAGAGGACATTCTTTGGAAAATGTTTAATGTACTATCTCTGACATAATAATCACGATCTGTATGTTGTCTTTTAAAATTAAATATAAATGATTCAATTTCACTTGAAACTATCTAACAAAAAAGGTCAATGTCGACTTGTTTTAAAACGGATCCGAGTGTTTTGGTCAGAAATTATCTCGAAGAAACTATCCAAATGCACATATCCCTCAGGCTATCAGTATTGAAAAGGTGCGAGAATTTTTAGCATTTGCTAATGACTTTTTTCTTCCTGGGGTATCTTATCCCCTTTTTATCGCCTGGAGGTAAAGGGTGGCGTGAGATGACCATTTTCTTATTAATTACAAGCTTGGACAATATCATTGGTCTTTTAAAGTGTCAATCTTTGGGTTCGGGATACGCCTTCCTGGTGGCAACACCCATAGGTTTGTGATAAGATTTTGAGTTTCGGTTTGACTGATGCAGGCTCTTAATCGCTAAATCTATTCCTTAATCGAAAATAGTAGGAAAAAAAATAGTAAAAAAATATCATATGTAATTTCCTGTATTAATTATAATTCTAAAAAAGTCTTTTAAAAAGCGCTTAAAGAAACGGAAATGTGGGACCCCGGTGTTAACCACCTGATCGCGAAAGGCAGAGAGGCACTTTCTAAAACTTCACACATTTGCACTCCCCCTCCTTTACGTCGACAGTTCTTGCGTACACTCAACAATAATCTTTTACCACAATACCCCCTCCCCTTTTTTTCTCTTATTTTAAAACAGCTGTTTCCGCCACTATTTAAAAACTACCAAGTGGCACCAGTAGCGGTACCTACTAAAAATGACCTCCAACACCAATCGCAAAGACTTTCTCATGTGACGTCATAAAACTCGCGGAATTTTTTGGTGGAAAAAACTTTTTAGCAGGGAGAATCGATACCAGAGAACTGAATCTTATGAGAATCGAGTCATCCCTGGATCGATTTCCGGTTTTGGTTTCGATATTGCCCTAATGTTTTAATACAGCTGCCGGATACAGTAGGGATAGAATAACTGTTCGGTAGTTACCATAAGGTGTTGGAACATGTGTCGGAATTTTTTTCAGTATGTTTGCATATACGTTTGGCAGTGAATTATATTATCTGTATGTTTAGATATCTATCTATACGATATTAATAGGATAGCTGGGAGTTTTGTACCTTTAATACTCGTCAGCATGCCCGCCGACTTAACAGGGGCGATGGGGGTAATCAGCCAATCTTAAGCCGTTAATTTTAAAATGTTATTTTGTCATAATTAATGTATTTAATTTTTTCTTAATCACAGTAATTAAATATAGAAACAAAATAGAACTGAAGTAGGGGTAATCACCTTTTTCGCACCCTTGAAGACTATGCCTTTGATCTTTAGAAGTATAACAAAATTACAGTATTTAATGTTTTACATGTATAGAGAATTAATTAACTTTGCGGTGATTATATTCTAAGGTAAAAGACAATGTAAACAAAGCAAAAATAATAATAAGAAATTTATGAATACCTTATGAAATTCATGAGAACATTTATAAATTTCGTTAACTTCATAACGATGAGCGTCGCTCATAGACGTATAGAGTTGAATTTTCCGTATTTTTTAGAAGAAATCTTGTTCCGTTTAATCAGTGGTAGATGTAAGGTGCTGGGTTCGAATTCAATTGTTTCCGACAATCTATAGGAGTTTTCAGTTGTGTTCGGTTGGATTTCCTTGCGTAAATACGAATTAGATTTCCTTGGAAAAACCTCCAAAAATTCTTATTTTTAAATAAAGTAAATTCTAGTGCCATTAGCTTATTTCAACATAACAAGTGAAGTAATTTGCCGCGGAAAGTGTTAAATATACCTTCTTCAGTACGTGATGAAAATAAGAGAGAGTTATAAATATTTTTCAAATTATGGTTCTTTTTCCAGAACAAATTGTTCACTCTTATTTCTTCATTGGTCATAGTGTATTCAAAAGTGGTTAAACTAGTTTAAATAGCAAAAGCAACTTTATGACATGTAAAATAAATAAATAATAAAAAAATGTTCGTGAAAGAAGAAAATTCACGAATAAAAAATTATTTCGACAATACACTGTTTAGTATTCAGTATTTTTCTTTTTTCAGTCAGTTTTCTAATGCAGTTTTATAACAATCTACAAATTGCTGTTTATTATTTAAACAAAACAGGAGAACATAAAATAAAAACAGTCACATTATTAAAATGAGCTTCATATTAATTCTGACAAAGGACTGTATGTGTACAGCATAATATCTCTTTTTCTTCATCTTATATGAATATTATATATATCCTTAAAAGTAACTGTACAAATATGTAACAAAATCAGGCGCAGCTTTATTTAAACGTTCGTAAATGTATTGAGTTGTACTAGAAATTAACCTCTTAAACAGCTAAAGACAATAAATTGTGTTACTTAATATAAGGAGACAATAATAATTAGGTTGTTAATAAGAAGAGAAGATACATTAAGATTTTTCTTTAAAGGAGCTAAGAGTAGTAAATTATGTCATTTAACAAAAAGTGCTAAAAAATAATTAGATAATAAGAGGAGACACTATGTCAAGATGTTCACTAAAATTCATTGGACTAAATTACGACTAAATGAATGAATAGCTACGGCGGTTTGTGGGAACTGAATTTTTATTGAAGAATTATAAAGAGAAACATTCTATCTGGTTCTGAACTTCAGCATGTCCCGTGTTTAGTAATACAATTAAGAAACCATGGTGTACATT
Organism: Maratus speculifer; assembly: GCA_964019185.1. NCBI lineage: Eukaryota > Metazoa > Arthropoda > Arachnida > Araneae > Salticidae > Maratus > Maratus speculifer. The sequence continues at coordinate 2,561,521 of OZ025292.1, read as the reverse complement.
TTGTTTATCCCATTTTTCTGTTTGAAACTCACTTTTCAGAATTATTTTAAAACAGAACACATGTCTTTCGGCCGTAGTCAGTGGCGTAGCCAAGGAGGGATCCAAATGCTCTAGATACCTCTAATATTCCAAATTTCCCTAAATTTCTAAAAATACCTCTAAATTTTTAAAAGAAAAGCCCCAAACTCATCTCTAGAACGTAATTACATTGAGAAGATTCTGATTAATTTTTGTTCATCCTCTCGCCTGACATACACACACTCATCAAAATATAAATAAGCAGTCAAATTAATATAAACTAAAAACTTGTGAAAACTGAAACACTAGACACCGTGAAAAATTGCATTTTAAACACTTTTCCGTCTTAATATAATTGCGTGATATTCTTTCTGTTAGAATCATATTTTTCCGTTTAAAGCAAGAGTCTATCATAGACAGGTTTCAGTGTATTTCAAAAATACAAATACTGGATTTTGTTGTCGTTTTTCAACATTTTACGTATTTAATCATTTAAATGTGTATGCATCATTTGTATCACAAAGTATTAATAAAAATAATGAAAACCAATATCTAGGTCAGTAGAACATTATCTTTTTCTGACTCAATAAGGGGTAACAATTAAAAGTAACATGTTTCTAGGAATTTTTACTTTTTCAATTGTGATTGAAGTTGCTATTTTCTAACACCTTCATTTTATGGGGGTGGATCATTTCACTTCACTTTCTAAATACCGTAAAACTGGAACATTTATCGAACTTTTCAGTACCTGTGCTTTGAATAAAGATGGTGGGGAAGAGGGGGGGGGGTACTCATCTCTCGTAACAGTCCCCATTTCCGCCGCATGGTACCTGCAACCGTCTTCTCACGCTAACCACCGAACCTTGCCGAGAGATCCCCAAATTTAGGCCTCCCCCCTCCCCTCTACTGCTGTAGTTGTATACTGTAGTACGCTAAACGGGGGGATGAGAATAAATTTCTCCCCCCCCTCCCGTATCCTTACAGCGTAACATCACACTGAAGAAAGAACTGCATAAAGAATAAAAAAACGGCAGAAGTTTGCAGTCACTATCGCTAGTTCATTCATAATTCGGAGCTTGCGCAGAAAATGCGTGGAACCCTCTGAAGACATTGGGAATATTACCGCTGGATTGGCTGCATAAACCCTTGCATTACTTCTTGGTTTTTATTCTACTATCTAGTCACAAGACAGATGCAAGCGCTTCTGAAGTAAACTTGGCTACTTTTTTCCTACTCGATATGTGATATCTTCAGTTTAAACCTAATATTGACTCTTCAAATAATTCCTCTTGATAAGCTATTGTTTAAAATCACAGTGAATGGATGCTCCTTTTAACTGATGCCATTCTCGTTTATCAAATTTTGTTTGGAATATTACAGTCTTCGTTTGTTTTTGGGAAGAAAACTTACTTATCTGGTATACATCATTGCATAAATTTCTACTGATGGAACGAGATGTGAAAAATGCACTGGACATATCATCCAATTTGCTGATTGTTTACATTTGAATACTAAAATTTCCAGAACAGTTATGGCAACAGTTTGTTTTCACATTCTTCGATGGCTTTTGTGAATATTCAGAGGATCTTACACTTCGTAATTAATTTTAAGAAGGATGAAAACCTATGTGAGGACATTTGTAAATTATCCAGGTTTATCCTACTAGTCATTTTCGTGTACTACATTCGTAATTGGTCTTGTGTCTCGAAGAGCTGAATCACTAATTTATTTATATAATTTATTTATTTTAGATAATTTATTAAATATATTATACAAAATCCTCGCAGGAAAAAATTTCTAGTCTTACTGAAAACAAAGAAAAGTCAAACGTCTGCATTCCAGAACTTTCATACATTACTTTGAATCAAATTTAAATTAACCTAAAAAGTATACTCAGGTTGGCTTATACGTAGAGACATTCTCTGGAACTTGAACTATATTTTTATTTATTTGAACTCTTGTTTATATTGATTTATCTGTGATAATCCAAGATGATGCTAGCACCAAAACCAAAACCTATTGCTCCAAAACCGGTGAAAGGTGAGAAAAATTATTTTATTATGTTCTTTGAATTTTGCTTTACTTTTAAGGGGTCTCGGGAGTCTTACTTTTTACCTGGTGGTGCAATTTAACAACATGTCACATTTTTTTTTCTGATTTCCAATGGCATATAAATGCATAAAATTTTTAATATAGATAACTTAATATCTCTTCTATTTAAAATTATTTTTTTAACATTTTATATTGAAATTTTATTATTTTTTATGTTTAATTTGATAAAAAATTAAAAATTGTTATTTGAATGAGCGCAACATTTCTCAAAAACTAATAAAGAAATTTTCATCAAACTTTGCAAATATCTTTATTTTAAGTTAAAGAATAGCTTATACTTAAAATCTAATATTATAATTGCACTGATTATTTAAAATTGGCAATTTTACAAAAAAAAAATATGAATTTTTATTTTAAAATTAAAATTAAATTTTTAAATAAATAATAATAATAATTTTTAAAATCAAAATTAAACATTAAACGTAAAAAAATAAACAAAAATAATTCATGGTAGAAAAATTATTTTAAACAGAATTAAAAAAAATATCTTAAACAGAAGATATATTAAGTTTTTTATATTAAAAATATTATGCAATTATGCTTTATAGTACTGAGGAAAAAATATAATAATAAATGTGACATGTTGCTAAATTGCACTACCAGGTAAAAAGTAAGACTCCTGAGACTTCTTAAGGGGACAGTGCTTAATAAGTACTTATAAAGAGTTACCATTATGCATCGATAGTACTTTTAAATACCATTGAAAAAAATTAATAAAAATTTAATAATTAATATTTTTTTTCCTTTCCATAGCAATATACTCCACTCGATCTAATTTAGGTAAAATAAAGAAACAGTCAAAGCTAAATATTTTTAAAAAGTGGTAATTTTCTTAATCACTTTTATAAGTACACCTTTTCTTTCTTTAACCCTTTCGGGTCCGATTTTTTTTTTTTTTTTTTTTTTTTTTTGAGAGCAAAATTCGATTTTTGTAAATAAGGTTAATAGTAGCTATTTAAATGGCCTTATTTAAATTTAAAGATTATCTCAGTGTCTAAAAGATAACGAACGTACTTATTTTGTGTAGTATTTGTAGTAGGATGATAGGCTAAGGAAGGGTTTTTTTTTTTTTTTTTTTTTTTGAAGACGTTTGGAAATATGAAGTATTACAACCGGATTTGAGAAGTCGGAGGGGGCTCTTTCTAATTTTTTTTTGCATTTTATCACAAACGTTTGGTTTAGGAAATTAACTTATTTTAAATGTAAAGATTGAAATATATATGTATAAAATAGAGGAATCGCCAATGGTGCAAAGAGAATTAAGTAAACTTTTATTACTATTATTATTATTACTAAACGTCAAAACATAAATGAAATCATAATAAGAAAAGCACAGGCACATACTATCATTTCTATATATCGAAAGTAACTAAGTAATTGTAAAGACAAAATAATACTCGATGAAAAGACATGTACTATTAATAGTAACAACACCAGACCCGAAAGGGTTAAAAAAAGTTTCATGAAGCATTTTCGACTACGAAAACCTTTCCATTTGTAGAGAGTATCGTAATACATTTAAATAGACAGCTTTGATATAAGAACTGTGATATTCCATAAGAATATTTCTAATAAATTAATCTGATTATTTTTCGTAAATATTTTATATAAAAAATTATAAATACCGATATGTTTAATCATCTATAAATTTCACATTATTATTTAAAAATTCCAGTATACCTTCAGATATTTAAGAAGACAATTATTAAGGTGAAGTCACTTTTTGATAATTAATTTCGTAAATAAAAGGTTAAAATTGGTAAAAAAATAGATTTCTTTAAAAAATATATTAAATGCCTGTTTAAAAGCCTGTTTAATTGCGAATATTTTGACACCTCATTTTTACTAATATGGTAATTATATCGTTAGATATTAACAAATTTGTAAACACATTCAGCACTCCCACTAACTGATAATACTTAGAAACGGACCGCTAAAACCAACATGTAAGCATAATATATTTTTTTCATGAGATTTCGAACCTTACTAAAATGGCGTATAAAAATCCTATTTTTGAGAATTGCATAAATGATTAAATTCTAAATGTATCTCTTTTTCGAAAAATATAACTTCAAACTCACGCAAAATCTCACGTAATTACAACTTACTTTAAAGACGCTTTCTTTGATTTTATTTAACTGCTCATTTTAATCAATTTAATAGAAATTCAGAAACAGCTTATTATTATTCAGACAAACCGAATTTATAGTGCAAATTCCTAAAGAAGAATTCGGACCTTATGCATAATCACGAAATGTTTGTTGTTAAATAAAATCAAGCAAAAACTAGTATTCAGAATTTTTGGTATAAATTCGGATTTTCTGATTAAAGATGGAAGTTTAAATGAAATTTGTGTCTCTGCGACACAAATAATGATCGTCGTTTCAAATTTATTTGCGATTTATCTTACAATATTGTCTTACAAACTTCTATGTTTATAATCACCTTTCTTTGTTAAATGTAACTGACAGAGAACAAAAAAAATTCTTCCTTTTTTAAAAAATACCATCTCGAAACATAGTATTCAGCTAAATGTTCTAATGCAATGTTTGCATAATATATTTTTATTTATAATTTTACATCTATCTTCGATAGTTAAACAAACGATTTTTTTCACTACTCGAACAAACGAAATTCTTTATAACTACTCGAATCTTAGGAATTAAAATTGTTTCAAGGGGATTCGGCAAACTTGTTTAGATTCAAATATTTGAGTTTATTTAATTTGTTTACACAATAAAACTTTTATCATCATAACAACCTTTTTCAAGTTTATATTATAATTGGGAGACAATTTTTTTTCAATTTCTTTTAACAATTTCCGGCACGGGCAAAATCTGTACTAAAATGAGAAATTATCGACTGACACCGGAATTCACAAATGAATTTTTTAAATATTTTGAATTCCTTAATTTAAGCTTTTATTGTAAAAGCAAAATTTTACTAAAATATTACTGGTGCCGTTTGCAAGTTTGGAATAAAAATTAGGTATCCCAGACCGGGCACAGTGTGCCGGAAAGGGTTAAATCATTTCACTGTCATTATTATTGAGAAAAATCACTATGTTTATAGTCACCTTTAATAATTAATATAACTGATAGAGAACAGAAGAATTTTCTCCTATTTTTAAACGCATCTCGAAACCTTTCAGTATTCAAGCTAAATGTTCCAGTGCAATATTTTCATAATATTAATCTTATTTATAATCTTACATCTATCTTCAATAGTTAAACAAATGATTTTCCTTTTCTTATTCTTTATAACTACTCGAATCTTAGGAATTTAAAATGTTTCAAGGTGACTGGGCAAAATTGTTTATATTCAATCAAATATTTGAGTCTTTTTATTTGTTTACACAATAGAATTTTATCATCTTTAACAACCATCTTCAAGGTTATATTATAATCGCCATACGATTTCTTTTCTAACTCGTTTAAATCATTTCATTGTCATTATTATTATTTAGAAAAACCTGTAAAAGAATGTTATATTAGCTTTATTTTTAAAGCGAATTTAAGAATTACTGTTCATAATTATTGACGTTCTTTTATTTAGATAAAGCAGACTACGCTGTTTTTATATTTATGCAATGAAATGTTTTTTGGTGTAAAACACTGTTAATTTATGATAGACAAAATAGACGATTTTCGTTATTTTTTTCCCATGCCACTATTATTTATTATTTCTTTAGAAAATATTTTCACGGTTGTGGGTAGAATTGATATTCTACCCACTAACCATGAAAAATATTTTCTAAAAAAATAATAAATAATAATGGGAGGGAAAAACAAATAACGAAAATCATCTATTTTGTAAAGTATTCTTTCCTCTGTGCAATTAGAAAAAAGAAAAAAGTCTGTGTTTAAATAAGGCGACTATTACTTTACAAAAAATCTGATATTTAAATCATATGAAGTGTATGAATTCTAATTTTAGAATTGGGATTCTTTTGAATTTAAATAGAATGAATTGTTCCATTTTTAAGGTTGTTTTTTAATAGCCGTCAAAGTTAGCGTTTTAAAACGCATTTCCCGATGAAAGCAGAAAAAAATAGTCTTTCAAAGGGAGAAAAACGCGTGATCGAAATCGTTTATAAACTCGATAGCTGATATCATTATCATGAAATCGAAAACAAAGTTCGATTCTAAATTGCTTCCATAGTCAGACCTTCCGATTTTGTATTTTTATGGTAAAAAATGAATTTGTAAATGTGTCAAAACGTTTTGAGCTTGTTAAGCAGAGCAGTTGAGAACAGTCTTAACATAAATATAAAATTCAATGAAATAAAAATTTTAATATTATTATGAAACGATTATTTTATTTTGTTGAAAGTCATGTAGTTTTTAAATAATCTTTTAAAAGCTCGATGAGGTAGTCCCATGAGATTATTTTCGAGTATTTTGAAAGGGGAAAAAAATACGTCAATCTAATTCCAGAATGTCTGCCGAATTCTTAAAAATTTGTATAATGATGCATTATTACAAAGAAGTATATCGGCTGAAGTGGGATTCTACTGTGCAACTTTAATTTTAAATGGAAGTGTTTTAATTATGTTTCTTCGAACACTAGATATGGGAATTTGAAACGAAAGCTATTCTGTTTTGCGTATATCAAGCTTTAATTAAAGATGGGATCAACAACGTAGTATAGCTAAAAGTACAGAAAGAACCCATGGGAAAAGAAAATTTACAAATTTTCTCCTTAATTCTTAGGAACTAATGAAAACTCCCATTGGATTGACATGGATTCTTAGAATACAATATTTCAAAATATCTAATCAGTCGATTTACTTAATAATCGTAAAAATAAAAACATGAGTGATTTTCCATGATTATGTATATTTGTAAAATTAACTTTCTTGCCAATATTTTTTCTTTATCTTGAGCTTTAAATATATAGATATATTTCTATATATTTAAAGCTCAAAGCGAGAATCTTATGACCAACTTCTGCTGATCTGAGCACGCGCAATTAACACTTTAGGGTATTTTTCTGTTGCTAAGCGGAGTTGTAAACCAATTTTGCTCTGGTTTCATTTCAATTTGAGAGGGGCACTGAGCGAAGTCGAGATGGCCGTAAAGTAGAAAAAGGAATATTAATTCTCTAAAAGGAAAAGTGGGTTCAAACCCCGTTACATGTATAAAATGTTTCTCTGCTGTTGTTAGTGGTTTGATAGCTTGCTTTAATACTGTGAATTACATTTTATTTAACCCATTTCCGGCACTGGCAATCTGTAATAAAATGAGAAATTATCGACTGACACCGGATTTCACAAACGAATTTTTTAGATACTTTGAAATCCTTAATTTAAGCTTTTATTATAACAGCAAGATTTTACTAAAATATTATTGGTGCTGTTCGCAAGTTTGGAATCAAAATTAGGTATCCCAGGGGGACTGGGCACAGTGTGCCGGAAAGAGCCACGCAGTAAAAGCCATAGATTTTTTTTATTTTTTCTTCATTATTATTATTGTGAAAAATTTACCATCCTCAGTATTTTTTAAATTAATGATTTGGCATTTTTTTTTTTTTTTTTTTTTTTTTTTTTAACGGATCGAAAAGACATATAGTACTATGGTATCTGAATATCTAAAAATTTCATATATCTATGATTTATGTTGATTTCTAATTGTATGAGAAATACATTTCTTGTAGAGAATGGTGAAAAGCTTAATCATTTCTCTTCAAAGTTCTTCGACAAAAATTATTATTCTAAATGTTATACACATGTGTGTGTGGTATCCCAGAGATGTAAAACGACCAAGAAGATGACTTTAAGTAAGGTGGAGTGACAAAATCAGAAAAGTGGTCGGTGTAAATTGGATACAAAAACACTAGACAGGAAACATTGGCAAAATCTGGGGGAGACCTACATCCAGCAGTGGATCGAAAACGGTTGATCATGATGATGATGATATTACATAAATACTTAAATTTAAGAAGTAGTTTTTCAAAAATGTAATTAGTCGGTCATCACTTTTTGATGTGGAAACCTAATTTTGAAAAATATATTCGCTATTGAATAAATCCTGATGATTTTAAATTTCCCTGTGCGTTAGCATTTGGATTTTATGATCAGATAGGATCATCATCACGTAATAATTTTCTACATGAAAAACACCACTGAGGTTGTAATTTCTAGAACAAAATGACTCGGAATTAACCGCATCCCCCGTGTCTGTATTCACTTCATATAACGTAACACATGAAGACATGAGGTCTGCCTTTTGCACCATAAAAAAGGACCTTCACATTGTCTGGGGGATAGTGAATGTTGGCCACATGCTCACAACCTTAGGTGATGAATGGAGAACAGCTGGGCAGCAGGCCCTCTGGAGATGACAGAGGAGAACTTGATGATGATGATGACGAGATACGGTTGCTCCATCCAGATCTACGTGTGCCGTTGGAGGTCAAACTGCAATTTGAGATATATATATTTTTTTCATCTGCTATTTTTAGTCAAGTTTTAATTTAATGACATCTTGTTAATACTCCATAAGAAACGTATTCAAGCTAGCTTAAATTGCTAATTAAATTGTTTTTTTTTTTTTTTTTTTTTTTTCCCGGGGATTAGGGGTCAATCATTAGTTGCAAGTAAATTTTGTGGATTTTCCCCCCCTCTCTCTCTTGCCTTGAATACAGTGGACTGTAAGCATCAAACATATTCCATTTCTTTCCGACACAAGGCTGCAGATCCACGCTTGTTTTTCAGATTTCAACAGAATTAGGAAATCCTTTGTTTTGGACCCATCTGCAGGTTGTTCACAATATAAAGAGGGGAAATCTACGATGAGTCAGGAGATAAAGAGACCAACTCTACTTGAGGGAAAAGTTCCTATTTTGCAGGACATCAGACCCCTTCCTCTAAAAGTCATTAAAGATTAAAAACACCGCGTCGCCAACGAAAAGGGTACCGGTATTACTAACAGTTAATCGGTCCGTCTGTTTGCAACTTAACGTTTGACATGATCGGGCACTCACATTCATCTTTAGGTGCTTCGTAATTATGTAAATACGTAGCACCTATAGTTGTCGTTCAGTCCGTCTGTCTGTCTGTCCGCATATAACAACGCAAAAACTACCCAACCGAATCTTTTGAAATTTAAAATATATAATTATTACACAATTTTGTCGAGTCATTTCAAATTTTATGAGAATCGGATGGACAATTACAGGGACGATCAAAAGTATACCGTTACATTACGGTCAATGGGGAAAAATGTTGCAAAAGCATTTTAATCGTTTGAAATTTAAATTACATACTTATTACATAATCTTGTTAAATCATTTCAATTTTTTTTTTTTTTTTTTTTTTTTTTTAACAGGATGCATAGATCAAATACAGGGACAATCAAAAGTACTCCGTTACATTACAGTCAATGGAAAAAAAGTTTCAAATGCATTTTAATAATATTACACTCATTCGAACATAATAATATTGATATGCATCATAAAGTTCATATTATAATATAGATTTTGCATAATATGTTGCGCAAAGTACTTTTGTTATTGATTTACAAGGCCACACAAAAGTATTCCATTACATAATGAGTATAGAGAGAACAATGTTTGTTGCGCATTTTAATTTTAATTATTTACAATTTTATGAGATTGATTATATGAGAGTGATATTTTTAAAACTTCATTATCGTACGAACGCACCTCATTTGCTACGCTTCACGTGCAATTTCCAACTTGTTAATTACTTCTGTCGGTAATTCAGAGGTCAACGGTGGACGTCGTTTGTTGATACCTGTCTTTCTTTTGTTGATGACCACAGAACGTTTGGAAAAGAAACACCAGAGGAGTGGCGACTTTCATCTAAAATTTTTGAAAGGAAAGAAAAAAAAAAAAAAATATATATATGCATATATATAAACGCATCTTGGCTTTTATAATATATTCTTCCGCCGCTGTGAGATCAGATTTTTTGAAACAGCCAGCTTAGTATTTATTCTAGCTAATTATTATTATTTCAGGAATGTGCACCAAAATAGTATATAATGATGAACGAAATTGAATTTAGAATCGCGTCAAAAAGTAGCCAGTTTAGATTTGACATCTCTCTCTCTCTCTCTCTGTATGTGTGTGCGTGTGTTTCTTTCTTGTCTATTTATTTATAACTGTTTTTTTCCAAATGTGATAAAAATGTTTAAATGAATATTAATTAATTGTTTAAATGAATATTAATTAATAAAATGTTAAAATGAAAATTAATCTGCCAACATGAGCAGTTTGCGCCAACAGTTACGCCAGCATTACTATGAAATCTCTTAAAGATTTTATAGTAAAATTTTATTGTGCTTGAGTACACCCTTCCTGTCTATAGCTAAGCCGTCTGGGGCGCCCACGTGAAGTTAAGTACCCCCTTCATTCAAAGATGAACGATTTTCGAGGCCTGGGAACAATACCGAGTTACTAAAACAAAATTACAGCCAGTAATCTTTTTTAAAGTGTCCTTGAAATATCGTTTGGGAACAGTGCAGCAAGAAAAACATTTCGACTCATCTCCCCCCCCCCCTTTTTTTTTTAATGCCAAACCAAGAAAAACAAAAACTGCCTCTTTCGTCTATAATGGCTATTTTGGAGTCCAACTCCCCTTTCATTAGAGTACTCTTGAGTGTCCATCTTCGCTTCTTTGTTTCTCCGCCTTATTGGCGCCATTGGGGGGGGGGGGGGGGGTGGAGGAACAGTCACGTGACGTCATCCTGAATGGTCTCTTTGGGCATGAATGAACTGGATGGAGTTCTCTAAACAGTTTCAGAAATTGGTCTGTTTAACATTTTCTTTTGCTGCTATTTTTAAACACTTGGCAAGTGATTTTTTCGACAGAGGGGTTCATTCTGTTTCTTTTCTTTTTTTAAGAAGTTTATTTTGATAACAAATGCGGCCAAGATAACTTTGAAAAATTAAAAGTAGAAAATAAATATTTTAGTAAATTTTGTTTTTGTCTTAACCCATCAACTTCACACTTGTGAATGTCAATGCTTTTCGAAAACATGCACATTCATTAATTTTCACTTTTTATCTACAAAGTAAAAATTTTAATGAAAATTAATGTTTTTTGCATATGGATAATATAATGGATTGTACTTCATTATCAGTAAAATAACAAAAAAGTGCACGCAGTGCAAGTTACAGAATCGCAAATCGCACTGTACTTTATTTAATTTCAATTGGCTTCTCAATGCTAATATTTGTCTCTACTTAATTCCACGATTGTGGGCCAAAACGGTTATATTAAATTTGCAAGAAAAATATTAAGAACTCTTTATTTTTATAAAAAAATAAAATAAGATGTATAAAACAATCTCTTTCTTTGTTTTGATTATTTAGTAAACTGTTATCCGTTTTACTAATAACTAAAAACATCGAAAAACCTATCTCAATTAGTAATCAGAACTTTCTTAGAATGCTATAAGATTAATTTAAAAACAGCAATTAAAGTAATTTTAATTATTAATTTCACAGTCTTGTGCGGTTTTTAGAATGTAGTGGGGAAAATTTAAAAGAGGATTTTAAATATAACATTCATAATAATTTTTAATAATATTTTGGCATATTCATAATTATTTACGATCTGCTGTAATTAAATAGGTAAGAGTTTAAAAGGAAAAGGGAAAAGAGAAATATTGTTATTAAAATTAAGATTTGTAAATACGTCTTAAAATAAATAAATAAATAATAATAAAAGCTAAGTTAATTTTCGCGACTAATGCCCCAAAGCTTTAAAAAAATATTCTTTAAACGTTTTACAGCTGTACGATTATGCAATGGTTGAATTACTGTCTCAATTATTTAAACATTATTTCAAAATTTAGAACTTTTACGCTTATAAATAGATGTTAAAATGTAAATACGGAAGTTGAAACTCCTTCAAAATACATGTAATTATGCAATGATGAAAGTTAAAGTAATAATAAAAATAGTATACTATAACTTTTCTTTCGACTACATTTCCATAACTAGGAAATGTATCTTTTAACGCTGCACATACGGGTATTTGCGTTATCTAGGCGGCCAAAATTATTTTATTGCATATATCTATTCTAAATGGTACGATTGAAAGAAAAAATACATTTATTAAATTTATAAAGACGATTTATTAAAATAATTTCATTTTTGAATACTAATATTCATTTTCGTCACTCTCTGAAGAATCATCACTAATATTGGGCTTCGCAGGTAAAAGAAGAGCAATTGTTTCTGGCAAAAAGGAGTTCATTTTTCTACCAATGACTTTTCTCATACTACTTATAAAAGGGTCTGATGTTAAAAGTAGCCGATTAAAAATAACTTTGTTGCAGCTTTCCCTCGAGAATTTTCGCTCGAAGTCTTGGCGGTACAGCCTAAAATGCTTATTGCGCCTTTCTGCGGTCTCTTCTGAAAGCTGCCCAATGGGCAATAATGCATTTTTAATGATAGTTGAACCATGAATTAATATTTTATGCACAGTTGGAGACATTGGATGCCACTGGTACAAATCTACATATAAGCGAGCAGTTTCAAATGCATATTTCTCATAATTTTCTGGATAAATTATATGATCGCTTGAAATTGCCTCGAGTATGACTTTTAAACGATATATTAAATCATAACTAATGACTGTCATGTCAGAAGCCAATTTGGTCTTCAAAAAACCTTCTACTTGTATTGCCGTCATTGGTGTTGCCAATATTTGCCTTTGGCATGTCTACCGGTAAACCTGTTTCTTCGCAAAATCTTTTCTGAATTTCTAGTTTTTTTTCCCATCTCAAATTTTTTCTCAGCTTCAGTTTTCCGCTATTTGTATTTCTTTACTGGCAATTTATAAGCTAAATGAAGAATGCTTTCAAGAGTCTAATTCGAGCATGTAAAATTTAAAGACCAAACTCGATAGCTTCAGGATTAATTTCTATCTGAAAATCAATTTTGTTAAAGTCCTTAGAAGTTGCACCGCATATGTAGCATTGACTTGTGGATTTTGTGCCAGTCGCAGCGTTGCAGACCTTGCCATCTACCATTGTCATGATGAAGACATGACTGACAGAAAACCTGTTCCGATTTAAATTAACCACTGTGGCGTTTAGTGACATCGCAGAATTTTTTATAAAGTTAATTTCTTCCTCCGTAACATCAGTATTTTCTTTTACAAAACGAAATCTTATATTATGGCAAAATCGAGGAGATGAAGGTGTTGGGTTTCCCATAATAGCTTTTCGTTTTTACTACCAGAAACTAATCGTAAATGGACGAAACTACTTTGGAATATGTTCGCATCAGTGTCGGCATCATTTACAAAGTTCAGTTTAAATTGTGCTTGTTGTGAACCATCACATCCCCATTTTGAAACCAACTTTAAACTCTCTCTTTCTTGCTCTTTCACTGTTGTTAAAACCTATTCCAGGAACAAACGCTTAATTGTATGGTCAACCAAAGACTGTAAGTCGGTTTCGGCAAAAGAACTTGTTACTCGGCATGTCTCTGGGAGCGGATAGCATTCTTGTTTCGCTTTTTGCAGTAAGATATAACAAAGAAAGAATTTCTTGTTGGTATTCCTCACTATTTCGTATTGTCGACGAGTTAAGTCGGCTTCTACGGATATGCATAATGCTTGAGTTGGCGTGAGTGAGTCAGTTTTTTCGATCTCTGATTTAGAAAACACCTTTTTATATTTTGTTGCACGTTTCGGACTACTTATGATTTCTTTAAGTATTTCAGAAGCATCTCGTTTTCCAGATTTCTGCAACTCAACCTGAGCTGAATAAATTATTACTTCCTTTTCTAAAGAAGACCGAACTTCTTCTGTTTTTCTCCTCTTAGTTCTCTCACTTGATTCTATAAATAATTTAGATGGTCGTCCAGGTCGAGGTTGTAGTATGACAGGTATATCAAACGTTCCTTCTAGCCAAGATTGATTGTTTTTGATAAATATGTCTTCTTTCTTATGTGCTTTTATCCATCTCTTTTTAATTTGTGATTTAAATCGTGAAAAATTGCGTTTTAATCTCTGAATTTGCTCCTCTGTGTAATCTTCATTCGATATCAGCTGATCTTTTAAGAAATTTAATTTATCTTCAAAATTTGACAAATCAAAACTCTGCATTCGATTAAACAAACATCTACGGGTCACAACTCTTACTCTCGAGGTATCTTGTGAACCTACAATAAAAATATTTACTTTTAGAATGCTATATGCGATAGTCAATTTTTTTTTAATATTTCGTAAAAAATATTCAAAGTACCAGGAAATACACATCCGCGCTTTTCCGCGGCAGTTTCTTTAATTTTGCATTACTCAAAACTTTAAACTTTCGATTTAGTTAAAAATTATAACAGGATATGGCTGGGCAATACAACAAAAACTCGATTAAATAAATTATTTTAGAAATAATCTTACTCTAAAATGAGGGTATATTAAAAGTGCATCAATTAAACTTTTTAACGATAAAACAATAAAAAAATATAATAAACTTTTGCATTATTACCTTCTGTATCAGGATCCATTATAAGCACTTTCAAAATAAACGTAAAATAATATATATTTCACTTCAAAGGTACCGTCTGTATACGAACGCCAAGAACTGACACAAACGACAACTTGAGTGATTGCATTCCGACTAAAGTTTTAACGAGATGCGTTGGCCAGAGAAAGGTTGAATGGCTGGTTGTTGTTCACAAAACTGTCCTATAACTCAGGTTGCCATTCGTTTAACGGTTTTAGTACTTTGAAAATTTGACTTTTGGCCGCCCAGATCGGTCAAATACCCGTATGTGCGCTGTTCTTAAATCAAAAAGAGCAATTTTATGACATAAGTTTTATTTTATTTTTATTCGGAAATGCAAGAAAATAGCAAGTGTTGTTCTGAAACTATCTAATCGCACTCATTTTCTCTCTCTATCTATCTCTATCTATCTATCTTTTTTTTTTTTTTTTTTTTTCAAAACACAAAATAGATTTTTCAGAAAATAGTGTCAAAGTAATCGTTCTGAACCGAATTTCTGCGAGAATGAAGAATAACTATTCAAACTGGGATGAAAAACAGGTTAGTCCCATGACTGAAATGACTATTAACTTAATAGGTATTTTATTGAATAAAAAATGTAAAATTCAGTTCAATTCCAAATTGCTTCCCTAGTCAGACTCTCCCCTTTAACATCTCTCCGTTAAAAATGAATTTGTAAATGTGTCGCAAAGTTTTTCGCTTGTTGAGAAAAGCCTTAATAAATCAGGGTAATTTAATGAGGTTTAAATTCATGGAAGTAGAATAGAGTAGATAATTTAATACAATCTTTACTAATATATAAAATTGAAGTGCCTGGCTCTAATTTTCAGAGGGAAAAAAATAAAACATCTTTTGTGTTCGTCGGTAATTTAGAGATCTAATCAAAAATAACAATACAATTCTGTCTATTTGTTTGATTAAAATAATGTTTGAGATGGTTGTATAAAAACACTAAAGTAATCAAGAGAAAATGGAGACTATTTTTGGTTACAATTTTCAATTTGTCCCATTGTGGTATTTAAAACAACTTTTGAAAAAACAGTGAAGATGCGAAAGAATGGACCAATCTTTCAATGTTTAAAACTTAAAAACTACAATATCAATTTCAAAGAAACTTACAGTGATTCAAAAGTCTTAATTAGGATATATAAGTATGATTAGTATATATAGTAATTATCTTCTGTTTTATTTTATGTTTTACATTTTAATTAAACTGAATGAGTAAATATTTCCTCCTAAAAGATTCGAAAGATCTTTTTAAATACAAATGCAACACAATGAGTTGCTACTCTGTAATGTATATACACAATTTATCATTGACATTAAAGAGAATCATTTGTTAAAATTATGCTTTTATTATCAGTTTATTTTTATTAAATTTGAATCAGTTTATTCTATTTGAATAAATGTACATGCATAGGCGTAACTTGGGTTCTAAAACTAGGGGGGCAAAAGTTTCGAAATACTTTCCTAGAAAATTATACCCGCTCCCCTTTCTAGTCATCGCATGCTTACATATACACTTAAATATTTAAAAAATGAAATGTATCGCATAGGGTTGAGCCCTATACGAATCCAAAATTTGTCATTTCATGTCATAAAAAAATATTTTAAAATATTAAATGCACAAACGTTATATCTCTTGTGTTTTATGCATCGTACACTCGGAAAAAGTTCAAAGAAATTTAATAAATATTTGTCAAAGCCTTCTAAAGATCTGCACGGGCCGGGAATTCTGGGTCCAAGCCGGCCCGAATGAAAGTTATTTTGGTCCGGCCCGTACAGACATCAGTGAAAACCGGCCGTCCCAATTTGACTCGTCTCAATTTCTACAAAAAATTTGGATTTTACTTAATATACAATAAAGGTTCTTTTAAAGAGTACTGCATACACATTTATGGGATAAATTGACAGTATATATTTAAATTATTATGTGCAAGATAAACAATACACAATAGCAACGATAACCATTACTTAAAGTCTTAGACGCTTTAACATTTAAATAAGGTGTGTTTGTGGTGTTATGTATGACGGCCGATTATCTGCACCAGGAATATAGACCCTAAAAGGCGTGCCTACCATCAGAGTCTTTTTAAGGCAAGCTAACCTGTATTTATGCAAGGTTCAAAGGAAACCACGGAAACTCCGAACGGTTAGTCCAACGGGTGAATGGTTCGAACTCAGCACCTTCCGTTCACCATTTTCGAGAGCAAAACCTTTCAACCACTAGTGGAACCCATTTAAATAAGGATTCATAAAAAAATAACGTAGTTTAGAATAAAAAATAAAAGCAGAGTTAAAAACATCGTAATTTTTGAAGCCATGTAATAAAAAGTAGATTTGTGGCATAATAGACATTTTGTATAATTAATTGTGTGGCATAATAGATATATCTTTTCACTGCATTTTTTACAGAATACATTTTTAGTACATCTCGTAAATGCATGTAAATTTTTATATGTTTGACAGGGTGTAACACCTTTAATATTCATTTGAAACGGATTTTACCATAAGCAGTAATGGAAAGGTAAACTTTTGACCACGCCTGTAAATAAACTAATCATGATAGAAACTTCATTTTCAACAGGGTTCGTGCTAGGGTAAATGTCAATAGCATCTTAAAATTTTATGGTGATCCTAGCATATTTACGAGAATTAGAGATTGGACAAACGGTCAGACAAACTGAATGCACAAGCACTTTTTAACTTTGTTGAAAAGCGCTAAAAAGTATGCGCTGTATGAATTTCCAATTTTCACTCCTTATAACATTTCTCTATCTATCTATTTATTGTTACATAATTTGCCTAAATTTTATGTAAAATTTTTAGATAGGATGAATAATTAATACAAAATTTTTATCATTCACAATGATAATCGATATTCTGATGCAAATTAGAGCATTTTTTTTTTTATTATTTACTTTTCCCTGACGTTTTGCCTAAACTTCCAAATTTCCCTGACTCATGAAACCCTAGAAATGATTTTCTCCCGTGAAAAATTCGCAATTTTTTCAATGTATAATCGAAAAATTTCGCAAGGATAATTTTGAAAAAAAAAATAAAAAAAAATGAAATTCACAGCAAATTTTCTGAAAGGTTACAGCAGAGGGATAGGGAGATTTTTTTTTTTATCGCTATCCGTCGACAAAATTTGTGCTTTTTACTTTGACGAGATTCATGCTTTTTTCAGAGAATTTTGTGTTTTTTCACAATCCTGGAGCAAAATTAAAGTTTCTACCGTGATATTTTGACAAAAATTTGCACTTTTGTGCAATCTTCTGTCAGAAATTCCAGTTTTTTCCACGATCCTTATTATCCAAAATTATAGATTTTTTTATGATCCTTTGACAAAATTCGCATGATTCCGCAAACTTTTGACGAAATTCGCGTTTTTTCGTGATGTTCAACAAAATTTGCGTTTTTTTTTGCGCTTTTTATGACAAAATTTACACTTTTCCGCGATTTTTTGGAAAAATTTCGAACATTTTTTCTGTAGATTTTTTTTTTGAAAAAAAAATGCGTTTTTTTTTTCGATTCTTTGATAAAAAAGATTTTGCTTCTTTTTACAATATTCAACAAAATTTGCATTACTTCAGCAATTCTTTCACAAAATTCGCGTTTTTCTACGATTCTTTGACAAAATTTACGTTTTTCCACGATCCTTTGTCAAAATCCGCATTTTTTCTGCTTTAGTTTGGCAAAAATTGCGGTTTTTTGCGAGGCTTTGGCAAAATTTGTGTGTTATTTCTGCAACTCTTTGAAAAAATTCGCCTTTCTTTCAGCAATTCTTTCAGAAATTTTCACTTTTTTCGCAGTCCTTTGAAAAAAATTAAGATTTTTTCGCAATTTTTTGCTGAATTTCTCGCGTTTTCATAATTCTTTAATAATATCGTTTTTTTTTCCTGAATTTTTAATGATACTTTCGTTATTTTCTATTTTTTGACAACATACGAGATTTTTGGGATCTTTAATGATAGTCGCATTTTTCCGTGATTTGTTTAAGAAATTCGCGCTCCTTCAGTTATTCTTTGGCGAAATTATCGATTTTTTATGCGAACGATTAACAAAAGTTAATTGGGACGATTAACTGAGAAAATCGATGTTTTTTGGGATCATTTGTCGAAATTCGCGATGTTTTACCGTGAAGCTGTTTATGTCGGAATTTTTGGTCTGGTGATCAATATTATTTTTTAATTTTCGTCATCGAATGCTTTAAATTGTCGGAAAATTTGTAACAAATCACATGGAAATTCGTGAAATTTTTTTGATGAAATTCGCTATTTTAAACTTAAAGGACTGTAACATTTTTGGAAAATTTCCAGCGTTTTTCATTCTTTGAAAAAGAATACTTTTTATTCCAGTACTTTTTCTATTATTTCAATAATGTACGAACCATGAAAATGAATTTCAATAATGTACGCATTTGCGAGCACTGGGAAGGAAAAAGATGAGTTTTAGATGAGAGTTCTTTCTGATTTTTAATTAATTAACTCAATTAATTATAAGAAATTTAAAATTTTGAGTCCCAGGTACATAAGGAGAGACCTTGGAATATTCTCATTTAAAATTTCAGACTTGCCTGCGATTTTACGTTTATGAATTTTCAAAATGAACAAATCTGAATGAACATTGAAAAACTGAATATGATAGCAGATTTTTATATTTCCTTTTAAAATAACAACTCCATGGCTACTTAATTCCAGTTTACACGTCCAACCCACACATGCATACAAACAACTCTAAAATGAAAAACTGCTCATAGATTCAGCATTTCTGGAGGGGAAAAAAGATCGGGGAAAATATTTTTTATTGAACATAGACTGTGGCATTAAAAAGTTTGCTAAGATGCATGTCAGAAATTGTTAATATGTTACTACTGGATATTTGGAATTATCCAGTATTTATTCTAGTTTTCACTCAAAATATAGCTCATAAATAGTTAAATAAAAAAGAAGTGAAATTTGAAATATAAAATAGTCTCTTAACCACAGGATAATACAAAAAAACTGGAGGGGCAAAAGTTAAGTCTTGCCCCTGCTCCTGGAAAACTAGGGGGGCATATGCCCCCCCTCGCCCCTGCCAGATTACGCCCATGTGTACATGAATACTTTTTATATATGAACAAACAAGATATCCCTCCAGAAAAAAAGCCCTAATGCATGATTTGGAACAAAAAGTCATAATAAGAACTGCTCTTGTTTGGCAGAAGGGGGGGGGGGGGGATACGAAGTCTTTTACTCGACAATCATACTTGAATTCATTGACCGACTTAGCCTAAAACATTTCTTTTACTTTCTGAATAATTACATTGTATTTCAATCCCCGAAACTCTCGGATGAATCACTGACTAAGTGTATTCTTCACTTTTAAGTCATAATCCTTTTTCGCTTTTGTAACAAATATCTCAGAAATGTAACACCTTTTGGACAAACAGACACATGACCGTACAGGCCGTGGCCTTGTGATCCCGTTCTTTCTCACGATTTTCTACTTCCCAATTTTTCCTCCTTTAATAAATCCCCTCCCCCCGATCTTTATTTCTTCCCCTCTCACATCCGACCCGGAATACACGTACACTTTTCCAAGCCGGTTCATTCATAAAAATCTTCCATACTAGCAAGAAGAGAGAGAGAGCCTTGGGCAGGTAAAGAACGTATACTCTATTCATTCATTACTTTTTCCACACACGCGCTCACACATGCGTTCACGCACTTTCATTCACAAAGTCGTAGTACGGGTTGATTTTTTTTTTCTCCTTTTGGTTTCAAATTTTTTTTTTATAGGCCTGTGTTACTTTTCGAGATCTCTGATTGGCTGTTGAGTACATCGCGTGACGGAGCCTGGGAAAACAGGTGTTGGTCGCCTCTTTTATTTTTTGAATTTTTATTTCTTTGACTTGTTTCTCTAGAAGTTGTTCTTACCCGCTTGGTTCTTCTCATACATTCTGTCTGTGGGATATTATTGTTATTATTGCTATTATTATTTTATTTCTGTATTTATATAATTCTCTCTTGTCATTTCGTCTTACCTTCAGGGGCAGAAATTTCTCCTTTAGTTTTTATTTTAATTTAACTTTCTTACGTGTTGATTTTTACTTCCACTGTTTCTTTTTCGTCAACAGAGTTATTTAATATACTATAGATACAATTTAGGAATGTTTGCAATAATTGCATATAGAAATTTCACAAGTCATGTTGATGAATCATGTTATATATACATATTTAAAAAAAATGACGACATTAAAATATTTACCCATAGACTGGTAAATTCAAGTCACAAGGCCGGAATGTGTGTAGAAAATTTTGGTCCTTTAAAGGACCTTTATCATAAAAGAAGGACCTTTCACAAAACTTTTTATCCCCAAACAGGATTCTTCACAAAATATTTCATCCCAAAACAGGGCCCTTTACATAATTATTTGTCTCTTTAATAGATCTTTTACAGGATTTTTTCACCTTCAAATTGAATTAATTGTAATTTTAACCCTTAAAAAAAATCTGGTTTGTAAATAACCAATTGAACTCATCAAAGAATATATTAATTAGCTTTTTTATATATCAAGAGTAGAACTTAAGGGTATATTTCGATTCAAACTGCTTATTTTCCGATTTATTTTTAAATTCATTTTTGCTCTCATATGCATCAAACTGGCAAATTGTCTTATTTAGAAAGTGCACAAAGTGCCGTGATTGTCGATACTATTATAAAAGCAGAAATTATTTAAAAAAAAAAAAAAAAAAAAAAAAACCAGCATTTTGAATCGATTTTTCCGAAGCGGGAGATTTGGGAACGAAAAAAAAGGGTCACACTGAGACAGTAATTGTTTATAAATCAAATTCTAATGAATGGAGCGTAAAAAGACATGACACGGCACCTTCTACGTCTCTTCCAAAATCCCCTCAGCAAGTTTCATGTTTCTACTTTTAAGAATGTGTCTGAAATTGTATCAGAGAATTTCGAGCTGTTGGAAGGTGGAAAAGCGTTTTTTCGAATACACCCTTAAATACATCAATAGTTTAAAATTCACAAAATTATGACTAGAATTTTCACAAATATAAGAAAAACTTCACATACAAAAACCAGCACCCTGTGAGAAAAGTCTGGACAGATAGATTCCTGTAAGGTTCTTTTTAGGAGCGTTCGCAATTATATAAATCCGTAGCACTTACAGT
Organism: Maratus speculifer; assembly: GCA_964019185.1. Lineage (NCBI taxonomy): Eukaryota > Metazoa > Arthropoda > Arachnida > Araneae > Salticidae > Maratus > Maratus speculifer. The sequence continues at coordinate 2,539,731 of OZ025292.1, read as the reverse complement.
CGTCGTCTGGTCCGCCTGTGTGTCCACATATAACAGGGGAAAAAATAATTAAGCATGTTCTTAAATCAAAAAGGGTAACTTTGTGACACATGCCTTAATTTATTTTTGTTCGGAAATGCCTGTAACTAGCAGGTGTTATTATTCAGAAACTGTCTAATTGCGCTCAATTTTCTGTTTTTTAAAAACACAATAGATTTTACATAACAAGCTTTCAAAGTTGACACTTTTGAGCACATTTCCTGACGAAAGCAGAAAAACCGGTCGAAAAGCAGGAGAAAAACAGGTGATTACGTTATCGAAATAGGTTAGAACTTGATAGGTAATTTAATTATCATAAAATGGAAAAAAAAAAAAAAGTTCGATCTGAAATCGCTTCCATAGTTAGGCATTCCAATTTTATATGTTTCTGTTAATAAATGAATTTGTAAATGTGTCAAAACGTTTTGCGCTTGGTGAGCGGAGCAGTTAAGAACATCCTTAATACTCAACCGAATGGTTTGAAATTTTATATATATATATATATATAATCAATGAAGGATTTTGTAGAGTCGTTTCAAATTTTATGAAAATCGAATCAAAACTTAAAAAGATATTGATAAAAAAAAAAATTTCATTCTAAATGTTTATACGACGAACGTACATCATTTGTCACGTTCGATGTCCAATTTGACTTGTTATTAACTCTTAATGATTTATAGTTGAAAAATAATATTTAAAATAATTATTGCAAGGATAACATTAAGGAAAAGTGATTTAAAATTAATTCCTATTTTAAGAGAAAGAAAGACAACTTTCTTTCTTCCTTAAAATCTTTTTATATTTTTAACAAATAGGATGTGGCAATCCCAAAACTTTTCTTCCATCTCAGATATGTTAACTGTTCTAGAAAAATTATGCATAACAGCGCCACCGCTTGGGTTATTTACACCAAAATCTAAGCAACAACGCATTTCGTAAAAAAATCTGGATAAAAACGCCATCTGTTGAGCGATTTACTCCAAAAATTAAAGAATACTAATTTATATCAGATTAACTGAATTTGAAGTTTAATGAAAATGCCTACGTGCATTAGTTTCGAAGATAGAGCTAGTGCGGTAATCATAAATAATGCCGCATACCAGCGCCACCTGTTGGGAAAATTACACCAAAGAGTATTCAGTATTATATTATATCAAGGACTAGCCGAATCTAAAGTTTTGTGAATTTCCGTGCATTAGTTCTTGAGATAGAGAGCCCATAAAAATTTTGTTACATACAAACAGACATTTTATAAAAGTATGTCCCTCCCCCCCCTCTTCCGACTTCTAAAACATATAAATCCATCAAAAAGCGGAATTTGAAAATTTTCATGAATCCTATACTTTCTAAATCCTATCTGTAAAGATAGAAGAAAGTAAAAATTATTTTCCCCATTTCTGTGATCCAATGAGGCATAATAAAAAGAATAATTATTTTTTTTCTTCATTGATTTATTAAAGATAAATGCAGCCAGGAATATAATATATTTCTATTCCTAAATGTTTATAAATAGATAAATATTCACAAAAGGATAATAAAATAAATCACATTAAAATGATTTTTATTTTTTCTGATAATTCATTCAAATATTGATACTTTGTCGTGAAATTTAAACTTACTTACAAAGTAAGTTAGTGTGCATGTGTAGATCTTGGGTTCATGTTTAACTGAAATAAATTATCCTATAATGATGACAAATGATGTGCATGTCATAAAGCTGCATATTAATCGCGCTTTGTCATGGAGATGCAATTCAAGGCCAACTCTAGCAGCTTATTATTTTGTAAGATATGTATCTCTCATTGGCTAATTATTCTTGGATTCTGTCGCCTTTGAATAATTTTTTTTTTCGTTTGTATTTTCACCATAACATACGTTACTGACAGTGCAGGTTACGTTACCCCCTTTCTGAGTTATTACCCTCTTCTGCTCTGTCTTCATTTTATTGATACTCATAAGTGCAGTGTTGAATTTAGCCACTTTTCTCCGGGAGGTATTCCTGTGGTCCCGGGGGAGGGGGGAATTGCCCTTTTGACCGTTGAAAATACAAAATCTCAAATCTTCCAGATGGGACATCCCATTGTTGGGGAGGGGGGGGATATCCCTCCCGGGCCACCCTATGAATTTAACACCGCACAAGTGTTCCACTTGAATAGCTGTCAAATTATCACCTTTATTTGCATGAGAATGATTTGAATGAAAATATCAGCATAAGTGAGTAAAATTCATAAACGGTTTCATGCTTTGAAAAATAAATAAATATATTTTTAAATAAAATATTAATTTTAAATTAATACAGAGATAAATTTTCAGTTTGCCATAATAAATATTATATAACAGTTATATTATAATACTAAAAATATATCCAATAACAAATATGAAATGGAAATTGTGAATTAAAATTATTATAGTAAATATCAAAATAAAATGACTATTTAATTATATAATAATCAACAATTGATTCAAACTGCGATTTATTTATTATACTCTTTAAAAAGAATAACAATAAGTAATACACTCTGAATAAAAGTTAAAAGGTAACGTTATAAATTTATACTAAAATTATTATAATAAATATCAAAATAAAATAATGTATTATTATATAGTAATAAATAATCGATTCACAGTGTGATTTATTTATTGTACTCTTTATAAGGAATAATCATAAAAAATGCATTTTGAACAATCATAAAATTAAAGAAATTTGGTGAAATATCATAACTAATAGTCTATGCATTTTCTTTCATTACGATACTGTCATTAGCTTTATAACTGTTTATTAATGGACTTGAAAAAATAGCATGTTAAATAATATTCATACATATTCAAAACCTTGTTTTTATGATTTAATTCACTTTCTAAACAATGAAATGACGTTTAAGTTTGAAAGTTGTATGAACTGTAATCTACCGTACATTTTTAATAACTATTTTCAAGATGTTTTTTTTTTTATACACCCGTGTCTCGTGTGATGATGAGAAAAATTCTTCCTCAAATCACAAATATATGTGTGTAAATAACTATTAATAATAACAATACCCATCAATATTAATAATAAAGAGCCTATATTACAAAGTTCAATTTAATTTTCAATATAAGCACAATTTTTTATTCTGCAATCCATCCTTCAGATTCACACTGGGAAAAAAAATAATATGTCTTAAAAATATCTTCACGGTTTTCACCAGACTAATTAATTAGTAACTAATCTTAACCTAAAATATGTTTATCATACATATTAAAACTCGTGCTTAATATACGTTTTTGAAATTGCTTTTGTTAAACTAATTAGTTAAATCCTAACTAATCATCTTTTTATGTTTTATCACACACGTATATAAATTTCAAAATATATACTAAAAACTCTTTAACTGCTTAACAAATGTAAAATATCAATAAAAACATTAAAATATCGATATGTTTTCCATCATAATCAAACCACTTAAAAAAAAATGCATAACACATTGAAAATATAAGATTAGTTCCTATTATAAAATGAAAATACAATGCCAATTTTAGTTTTTATTTATATTTGACGCTTTTAAGCAATTAAAATGTTTTTAGTATACATGTTAAAGGTTTTTTTTTTTTTTTTTTTTTTTTTTTTTTTTTTTTTTGGGGGGGGGGGGATATATGTTTTACGGTGTTGCTATTAATGGACGTAAATTAAGTCTTTTTAAAAATATAAATATATATGTTTAATTTATCCATGTTTCTTCAATTATTTCGTTTAAAATAAAATTCCAAATGTCTCATTATGATACATTTTTATTAGATATTTGCAAAATAACAAATAACTTTTTTTTTTTTTTTTTTTTTTTTTTTTTTTTTATCCGTCTGTATGATCATGCAACAAATCCTCTTCAACTCACAAACAAATTAAAAAAGAAGAAAAAAAGAATATAAAGTATCAAGATCAATTTCATTTTCAAAATCAGCGCTTTTCTTTTCTTATGCAATCCATCCTCCCAATTCCCAGTGGGAAAAGAAGAAAAAAGGGAAAGAATACTCCTTGAGAAAAACCTCTTCACTGCTTTCTCTAAGGTGAAATCCTTATTTTCAATTCACCCTTTTTTTCTTTTCTTTTTTGACTGGTACCCCTCTTCGGGTCAGCCAGTGTCAGGCGAACTGGTTTTTTTTCATTACATTCGGGCGATGCTCGTGAAATCTGAAAATAAAGTATAAACTGATTAATACACTTTTAAAGAAAAGGAATCCATCTTTAAATTCTGGCGGGGTTAAAAATGACATGACAGGTCGTTGAAGAGGTTGTAGAAGAGTGATATTTTCTCTTTCGATATATTGCTATTTTTATAAATAAATATACAGGGTCATGGAAAATCTTTGTATACATAAAAAAAAAATCATACCAAAAGTAATCAAAGAAATGCAATGAATTTCTTTGCTAAATATTTTGAAAATACCTGAGAATAGTTAGATGTAACTGTTTTTTAGCCTTGACCTTCTGACTAGAGTACTTACTATTCGACCTAACCCTGAAATTCTGCTTAAAGAATCTGAAATATTTAAACCCGAATCCGAAGTGAAAGAATATAATCTATATTTTTAATACAATTGCGGGAAAAAAGTCCCAATTTATATCTCTAATATTAATTTTTTGTACAAAAATTACTACATATGCATTCATTAATTTTAAATTTATTAATAATTTTTTTTCCACTTGTTAAGTATTCAGGTATTTCTTTTGATCAATCGGGTCAATTCCAATCCAACCCGACCGGAAACATTTCGAGTCACGTCGAAACGAATTCGACCCACAACGAAAACAACTAGCATGAAATCCTACCAGAACGAACCGCTGAATCTGATTCGATTATAAATTCCCGAATGGGGTTTCTTGTAAATAATTGAAAATTTAAAGAAATTGTTTTGACCTTAAAATCTCAGGGATGAGTTAGTAATTTTTCCTAAAAACTTTACATCCACCCTGGAAAAATGCTGAATCTATTTTTAAACTAACCAGCAATCACTCTTATTCGGCAAGCATCATTGTTTATTGTTAGTAATGAAAAATTATTAATTTCGGAAAAATACCTGCTAAAATAAGTATCTATGAACCCTGGGTATCAACTGTTAGTACACACTTTTTGTGAAAAAGAGACAATATTTATTCTTTCAGTAAATCCCAGCGTTTTTAAGAAGTGATGACAGCTTATTGATAAGTTTGTAGCAAAGTTATGTTTTGTCTTTCGAGACGTGGCTATATCTGGAAATTACGCTACTGTTTGTTAACAGAGTCTTGCTAAATATAGTAAATTGTTTAAGTCATCTGACATTGAACTGCTGTATTTTATTTTTTCTATAAAATAGTGTTTTTCTATTTTTTTTTTTCCTTCTTCTAAGCACTGGTGAGCTTCATCTTCGTATTTTTTGTTAACAGGACTTATGCGATGACAGGACTATAGAAAAGATCTATTATAACTCTGTCTACCATTCTTGTGCATTTCTTTCTTTCTTTCTTTCTTTTTTTTTTTTTTTTTTTTTTTTTTTTAATAGTACGTTTAAAAATAAATGACTTGTAGGTTAAAATGTGATTTTTTTTCGCGCCAGTTTTTATCTCCTTACAAGAAAAATAAAATAAAATTTAAGTTTTTATCTCTAATTAATCAATATTTAACTCCCAAAACTTTTTGGTAGATATTTCATCCAAGTTGTATTAGTCTGTATCGAGCCCCTGTAAAACACGTTTCACAATATAGCCCAAGTTTTTTGCTGGAAAATTGCACTGAATAACTTTACAAACCTTTAAAAACAAACTACATAATTTTGTTGGGATGAATTACTTTACGCGCGTCAGATTAATATTTTTATTTCCACATAAGTTTATATCTGCTTTTACATTAATAATTAAAAATAAAAATACTTTATCGCTTTAGAAAACTTAGTTGAATATTAATGTAGAGTAATCAATATTTAACTCCCAAAACTTTTTGGTAGATATTTCATCCAAGTTGTATTAGTCTGTATCGAGCCCCTGTAAAACACGTTTCACAATATAGCCCAAGTTTTTTGCTGGAAAATTGCACTGAATAACTTTACAAACCTTTAAAAACAAACTACATAATTTTGTTGGGATGAATTACTTTACGCGCGTCAGATTAATATTTTTATTTCCACATAAGTTTATATCTGCTTTTACATTAATAATTAAAAATAAAAATACTTTATCGCTTTAGAAAACTTAGTTGAATATTAATGTAGAGTAATCAATATTTAACTTACAAAACTTTTTGGTAGATATTTCATCCAAGTTGTATTAGTCTGTATCGAGCCCCTGTAAAACACGTTTCACAATATAGCCCAAGTTTTTTGCTGGAAAATTGCACTGAATAACTTTACAAACCTTTAAAAACAAACTACATAATTTTGTTGGGATGAATTACTTTACGCGCGTCAGATTAATATTTTTATTTCCACATAAGTTTATATCTGCTTTTACATTAATAATTAAAAATAAAAATACTTTATCGCTTTAGAAAACTTAGTTGAATATTAATGTAGAGTAATCAATATTTAACTCCCAAAACTTTTTGGTAGATATTTCATCCAAGTTGTATTAGTCTGTATCGAGCCCCTGTAAAACACGTTTCACAATATAGCCCAAGTTTTTTGCTGGAAAATTTCACTGAATAATTTTACAAACCTTTAAAAACAAACTACATAATTTTGTTGGGATGAATTACTTTACGCGCGTCAGATAAATATTTTTATTTCCACATAAGTTTATATCTGCTTTTACATTAATAATTAAAAATAAAAATACTTTATCGCTTTGGAAAACTTAGTTGAATATTAATGTAGAGTATTTCACATTAGAAACTCATTTCAAAGGATATATTTTATCACTTCGGAAAATTTAATTGTACATTAATGTAGAGGCATTAGAAACGCATTTCAAGTCGTTTGGAAAATTTAATTAAACATTAATGTGGAGAATTTGACATTAGAAACTCATTTCAAAGGATATATCGCTCATCCGCAAGAAAAGTGATAAATTTTACAGGAAATACGAAAGAAAGTTTACATGATTTTACTGGAACACGAAATTATAACACTTAGCCCTGCATGCAGGAGTAAAAACATGCATAAAAGTGTAAAACCCTTAGGAATGAAGACATATCACGAGATTGGGAGTGTTGGATAAATTTTACTCTCCACACAACAGCCATTCCTTTTATGTCGTTACAAGTGGACAAATAGCGTAATAAAGTGATTTTATATAAGTACATTTATCAAACTTTTTGCATAGTAGGACATACCTACAACAAACTTATAAGTAGAATAAAACGCAAAATGAAATTTTGCAAGATGTATCACTTTTCTTGTGGGTGAGCGATATCATCTTCATCGTTAAATATCATTTGGTGAATTTCAAATGAAATTCACTTTCCTTTATTCCTCTAAGTTGTGATCCCAAGATTCAGCTTCCTACCAGATTTGGAAAAGAAAATCTAAATATATCAGCTCATCTTTCTCACATTAATCAGTCTGGCACTTGACCAAGTAAATTTATGCTGCCATCCTGAACCAATAAATTTCAACTAATTCATCTTTTCCCGATTCCTTTATCTTGACGGAGAAACGTATTGCTTCATTTCCTCTGCGTTGAAATTCTATCCCATCCTTCGTGTGCTGCCCTTTGCCTCATGTGTTAAACTTTTTTCCCACAGGCATGGAAGCCCTGAGGGGCGGCAATAATCAGAAAGAAAACCAGATCTCTGCTTTTAATTACCTGTTGTAAAACAGAAAGGTAGGCCATTTCCCACGGATGTGCGACACATCAACACCCCTCTCCACATCCCTTTTTCATACTTTTTTTCCTGTTGAAAATATATTAGTCTCTTATGCAATTCGATACTTAAATAGATTTGGAGTATTATAGAGATTTTTTTTTCCCCCTGTCATTTTTGTGATGAATGAGAAAAATCGACTGGCCGGTTATAGAATTTAACTTTACCTGTACCGGTTATTTCATAAATATTAGGATGTTTTTTATTGAATGAGTAAAATAAAATAAATTATAAAATAACAATAATTAAAATCGTTGAATTAAGGATACGATTTGGAGCGTTATAGAAATTTTTTGCTCCCCCCCCCCCCTGTCATTTTTGTGATGAATGAGAAAAATCGTCTGACCGGCTAGAGCGTTAAACTTTACCTGTACCCGTTATTTCATAAATATTAGGATGTCTTCTACTGAATGAGTAAATTAAAATAAATAAATTATAAAATAACAACAATTAATATCGTTTATTAATTAAGCATACTCATTAATTTGGAGCGTTATAGATTTTTTTTTTTTGGGGGGGGGGGAGGCATTTAAGCGATGAATGAGAGAAATCGCATCGCTTATTAGAGTGTTTAACTTTAACCATATCTGTAATTTAATAAATATTAGAATGTCTTTTATTGAATGAATAAATGAATTGACTTTCATTTGAATTTTAAAATATCAATAATTAAAATCGAATAATAATTAAATATACGTATATAGATTTAGAGCGTTATAGAGATATTTTTTGTCTCCTGCCATTTTCTTGATGAATAATAAAAATCGTATCGCCAGTTAAAGTGTTCACCTGTACTTGCTATAAAATGAAATCGGAATATCTTTTACCATTAGAATAAACTAAAATATTTAACTTTCATTTGAATTCGAAAATAATAATTTCATTTGAATCAGAAATCATTGATATATAGATTTACAACGTTATAGAAATTTTTCTTCCTATTATTTTTGTTTTGATTGAGAAAATTTTCTATCGGTTAGAATATTTAATAATTATTTATTGCTATTACGAATAATGAATGTTCATTCTTATTTTTAAAAAGTAATAAAATAAATTAGCCGTTGACTTTGCATTGATTAGCAATTAATGATAATGTTTGAATCATTTAGGGATCTCCCTCTCCCCCTCTGCGTTGTCATTTTGGCGATGGTACAGATAATTTTAATGTCAAGTAAAATATTTAACTTTGATTGTACCTGTTGCTATAAGTACAACAAATGTCACAATATTTTTCCATCGAGCAAACAAATAAAAAATCTATATTTTCTTCTATAACTTAACAAAATAAAACAATTAGTACTATTAAAATGCCTTTAATTTGTGAAAAAATAATATAAAAAGTAATTATTCTTAGGTCATGTCATAGACTCTAAATTAAGTTCTATGTTTTACATCGAAAGAAAAAGTACTTTTTAAATTATGTACTTTTTTTAAGTATTTATTCGTGTTAGCTTTTTTTTTTCTTTTTTAAAGGTAATGCACATTTATTGATTATGAAACATTTATTTTTTATTCGATTACTTTTCATTCTAATCGTTTCAGTTTAAAAGCAGAAATTCTGCAGGCCTTAAGAAATCCCCAAAGTACTCAATATTTAAATTATGTACTATTTTTAAATATTTATTCGTGTTAGCTTTTTTTTTTCTTTTTTAAAGGTAATGCACATTTATTTATTATGAAACATTTATTTTTTATTCGATTACTTTTTATTCTAATCGTTTCAGTTTAAAAGCAGAAATTCTGCAGGCCTTAAGAAATCCGCAAAGTACTCAATATTTAAATTATGTACTATTTTTAAATATTTATTCGTGTTAGCTTTTTTTTTTTCTTTTTTAAAGGTAATGCACATTTATTGATTATGAAACATTTATTTTTTATTCGATTACTTTTCATTCTAATCGTTTCAGTTTAAAAGCAGAAATTCTGCAGGCCTTAAGAAATCCCCAAAGTACTCAATATTTAAATTATGTACTATTTTTAAATATTTATTCGTGTTAGCTTTTTTTTTTTCTTTTTTAAAGGTAATGCACATTTATTGATTATGAAACATTTATTTTTTATTCGATTACTTTTCATTCTAATCGTTTCAGTTTAAAAGCAGAAATTCTGCAGGCCTTAAGAAATCCCAAAAGTACTCAATATTGTAATCCAAAAAATTCTGTTTACATTAAAGAATTTTGTTGAATCTATCCGAGGAAAATGTAAATGAATTATATGAATTTGAAATAATAAACGATATTTACATTGATGTTTATTAATACATTCTCTTACATAAACTATGAATAAAAATTACCATTCATTCGTATTCGAAATATTTACAGTTATGAATAATTGATTAAGCAGTAATGATTTATTTTATCTTCTTTTTTGCTTCTTTATTATCTTCGTTTGATAGTGTTTGTTTGAAATTTGAAGCGTTATTTCTTTCCATTTTAATTACAACTGATTAAATTTTTAACGTCATTCTTAGAATACATTTTTTGGTGCGTTCGTAATTATGTATGGTACATAGCACGTATAGTCGTCGTTCAGTTCGTCCGTCCGCTTATAACAAAGCAAAAACTACTCAACCGAATGATTTGGAATTTAAAATATAGAATTTTTGTATAATTTTGTGGAGTCATTTCAAATTTTATGAAAATCGGATGCATGGTTTAAATACAGATGCAATCAGAAGTATGCCTTTACATTACGACCGATGGGAAAAAATAGCTTCAAATGCATTTTAATGATGTAATACTTATTCGAACCCAATACAGTTGATATGCACATATAGTATTAAAATATATATTATGCACAGTCTGTGATACAAAGAATATTTGTACAGAACTGCACTATTACTAAAATATTACTACTTGTATTATTACTACAGGATATATTTCATTACATAATGGTTGACAAGTTTACCTTTATAATATTCGTGTTTAGTTTTTAAGTGTTTTTGCATTTACTTATAATTCTAGAAAATTTGAATTTTGTATATTAATGCAATCTTCAATTTTAAATCTTTTGTAAGTTTTACATAAAAAAAATTTTGTTTAATGTTTTTTGTTTGTTTGGATGCAGCACTCCTGCTCTCATCGAACTAGAACAAAAGGAGGGTGGGGGGGGGGGGGGCAACGGCAATTTTATTTTTGAAAATTTTGTAAAGTTCTAAAATTAAATTTTTATCTGAAATAAATCTATAGATTTTTCTACTTTGCGTAAGATGGAATATGCTTTGCTTTATATTGTTTGAAATTCAGTAAACTACCCATACTTTTTATAAATGAAACAAAAAAAAAAATATATATATCTTAAAACTTTATTTTGATTGTTTTTCAACGAGTTTTGTAATCTATCTCAACCTTTCTCTTAAATACTTATTACATTTTTGGTAGTTTGAAGACTTGTGAAATTTTACTCGTGTTTTTTTCACTCCACGAATTAAAGAGGGGGAAAATATCTTTTGTTTTTCGTTCCAATCCAATTTATTCCCGATGCGATGCCACTCATATAGATCTAAATCTTCAGATTTAATTTAAATGTTCAATTGCATACACTTTTTGTTTTCTGCTGGCAAGACATACTTTGTGAAAAAAAGCTTGGATAATTCGTTTACACTGTTTTGATTGCTTTTGTTTTTCTTCGAGAGAGACAACACTTATGTTATGCATTTATATATAAAGAAATGGTTGTAGAATTGGAAGAAATTTAAAGTGATGTTCTTATTGAATTAAAACTTTGTTTTTTTTTTCTTTTCTTAAATCTTTTTTTTATGTTTCTCAGTGGTTTAAAATAATTATTTTCTTTTCATTTTTTGCAGACCTACCAACTCAGGTGCCTCCGCTCACACCAGGCACAAATCAGAAAATGAATCAGGCGCTAAGGGCCAGTTTCAGCAGTTGGGAAAAGGAGAGAGCGCAAAGAAATATCCCCAAAGGTTAGATATTATGTTATCACATTATTTAAATATTCTATTACTATTTAACTTTGTGTATTTATGAAATAAAAATTTAGTAAGAAATCATATTTAAGGGTGTATTTCGATTCAAACTGCTTATTTTCCGATTTATTTTTGAATTCACTTTTGCTGTCAAATACACCAAACTTTCAAAATCTCTTATTTGGAAAGTACACAAGGTGCCGTGATTGCCGATTCTTTGATAAATGCGGAAAATATTGAAAAAAAAGCAATCAAAAACGGCATTTCGAACCGATTTTTCCCAAGCGGTAGATCTGGGAACGAAAAAAAGGGTTATACTGATAAGGTAATTGTTTATAATTCAAATTCTAATAAATTGAGCGTAAAGAAACATCACACGGCACTTCATACGTCTCTTCAAGAATCCTCCCAGCAAGTTTCCTGTTTCTACTTTTAAAAATGTGTCTGAAATTGTATCGGAAAATTTCGAGCTGTTGAAGATGGAAAAGCGTTTTTTCGAATACACCCTTAAAATAAAATATTTTTGCTTTACTTTCAAGTAATGTACTAAATCACAAATAATTTATTTTTATATAATGTTTTAGATAATAATATTTCAAAAAACTATTATTTATACATTCATGTACAATTTGTAAATGTTTTCTTATGGCTTTCTGCAACAATGTTCTTTAATCATTTTTAAAACATATAAAATAGGCGAGACAGGATCTTATAGTGTTTTGAAATTGAATGTTTTCTATTTTTGGATAAACTAATTACAGTCGGCTCTCGTTAATTCGAACTCGTCGGGACCGCAAGAAATGTTCGAATTATCCGAAGTTCGAATTATGGAAAGTATGAAATGAAAACATGCTTAATATGGTACTATTACAAAGGAATTAATGTTATAGTGTTTTTTTTTTTTTTTTTTTAATTATTTGGTTTGTTATCATTATAATATGACTTAATATTAAATTAGAATGTATAAAAACATAAACTAATTAAAAGATTAGAAACAAGCACGGTGGAAGAAAGTTTTAAAGCGTCACTGATGAACGGGGCACTAAGAAAGTGGATATCAAATGCATTGGATTATATGCATACCTGTTCGGAACAATTCTCACAAAAATCAAAGAAAGAAAGTTATTCAAAAGATTTGAAATCCGTGAGAAAGAGGAGAAAATGAAAAATCGGAATTCTCGTTAGTTCGAATTAAACGAAGTCAAGAGAAAACGAGTTCGAATTAATGAAAATTTTTAACGTTATTCTTCCATTGAAAATTTCGGGACTTCATGTTTAGTTCGAATTAAGCGAAGATTCGAATTAACGAGAGTCGACTGTATGTCAAAGATAATTTATTCTGATGTGAAGTTTCAGATAATAATATTCTAAAAAACTATCATTGTACATTAGTGTAAAACCTTATATAGATATTTTTAAAAATGCAATTTCAATAAATTTTTGGAATCAATGTTAAATATACAATAATTTTAGAATATGTATAAATTAGCAGTAACCAAAGATGTACAGAATTTAAAAGTAAGGAATAACCGAGATCGTTTAGTCACTTCTTACAACATTTGTAAGAAAAAAATTGTGGAGGGGTTGGAAGCGTTGCTCCAGGCACAAAATTTTTCAAAGAATTGTTTTGTATAAATTACATAATAATAATGATTAAAAAAATATATTGTAAATATTAAAAAGGCGTACTAATTTGAATTATCCCAAATCCCCAACATAAAATTTAGAAAATCCGCTCTAGCCACTAGGTTTCCTGATATCAAATCCAGATATTTTGATATCCGAAAGACCAAAGTTCGGATGATCGGAACTCAGAGTTTTAATATATTAAGCTTTCGATTAAGTGTGTTTAAAGGTGTATTACGATCAAAACCGCTTACTTTCAGATTTATTTTTAAATTCATTTTGGCTCTCAAATGCACCAAACTTTCACAATCTCTTATTTAGAAACAACATAACGTGCCGTGTTGGTCGATTTTTTGGTAAACGTAAAAATATTGAAGAAAAAAAAAAAGCTGTCAAAATTGCCAATTGGGACAGAAATTTCCAAAGCTTGAGATCTGGGAACGAAAAAAATGATCGAACTGAGAAAATAATTGTTTATAAATCAATTTGTAATTGATTTAGCGAAAAATGAAAAAACACGGCATCTTGCACATCGCTTCAAAATTCACCCCAGCGAGTTTCGTGTTCCTACTTTTAAAAATGAATCTGAAAATGTATCGGGAAATTTCGAGTTGTTGAAGGTGGAAAATCATTTTTTCGAACACACCCTTAAGGATAATCTTTTTCTTGTCTTAGATCCTAGACTGTGGAAAGAGATGGACGTCGCCCACTGGCTGAACTGGGCGACTCGGGAGTTTAGCCTGGAGGGCTCGTCCCTCCCCAACTTCAACATGTCCGGCAAAGAGATGTGCGCCCTCTCGAAAGAAGCCTTTCTCGCCAGGTCGCCCCCCTTCATGGGAGACATCCTGCTAGAGCACCTAGACATCCTACAGAAAGGTAAGTTTACTATTTGAAGGCGGAAATGTTTAGACTAAATGTTACGAATATTTTATTTAAAAAATTGTGGTGAGAATCCGTTATTTTCAGGAATCCGTTATTGAATCCGGAGAAAAAAAAAGCCAGTTAAGGATGTTCTTAAATCAAAAAGGGCAAATTTATGACATACGTTTTAATTTATTTTTGTTCGGAAATGCATGAAATTAAATAGTAAGTGTTGCTGTTCAGAAACTCTCAAATCGCACTTATATTCTCGTTTTTTGCAAACGCAAAAGATTTTTCTGAAAATAATGTCGAACTGGGCGTTTCGAACCAAATTTCTGCGGGAAAGTAAAATAACCACTCAAACTGGAGTGAAAAACAAGTTATTCACGTGATTGAAATGGCTTATAACTCAATGGGTAATTCATTGATCAAAAATTGGAAAATTCAGATCGCTTCCACAATCATGCTTTTCGGTTTTATATCTCTTCGTTAAAAAATAAATTTGTAAATGTGTCAAAGTTTTGCGCTTGTTGAGAAGAGCCCTAAATGAATCAGATTGTATATTTAGTTCAAATGTATTACAAAATTAACAATATTATCCGTTCATGGGAGATTTTGTATGTGTGTGAACACCTAGAAATCTTAATAATCTAACTTAAGTATCATATTTTTTTCTACTGTAGTACCAAAATAATGTTATTTTAATTCACACCTTCCACCCCGCTAATTCCTTAAATTTGTAAAAGATACTCTGCTGGGATCCTGGATTTTTTTTCAAAAATTTCATTATCAGTGTTTAATTTAGACACATTTCTTCGGGAAGGATTTCTGTGGTTGTGGGGTGGGATAAGGGATTACTGGGCTATTTGACAATTGAAATAACAAAATCTCAAATGTTCCGAGGGGGGACATCTCATTGCTGTGGAGGGAATTTTCCTCTTGAATTCAACACTATGGTCATTATATATTTACAATAGAATAAAAAAATATATATTAAATTAAAAAATTAGAAATTACATTTTATAGAATAAAAATTGCTCAAATAATCGCATATTTACATTAAAACTTATATTTGATTCTAATATAGCGCGGCGAAAACACATCTGTTGTTATTATTACTATTATTATTATTATTGTTCAGAAAAACTTTCTTGTGGAGTATCTGAATATTCTTCAAAATCGATATTATTTATTTATTATTTTTCGAATGCAGTAAGAATCATTTTAATGAATTGCATATTTGCATCAAAATTTGAACCAGTTAAATGATTTATTCGAATGCAGCGCTAAAGAAAAACCTGTTCCTTTTTTTTATTTACTAATTTGATTTAGAAAATTAGCTGCTTGATGTAATTAGTTAATGATTCATATGGAAGCTTTTTTACGGTATTTTATCCTCGTATTTAATGGCAATTAGCTTGGCAAAGTACATATTAATAATGAAAAAATCTGTTACAGCTATTTAATTTATGAAGCTATAAACTTGTTTTCGATGATTTAATTTATACTTGAGTCTATTTCTGTTAATTGGTGATTAATAATTTAAGTGGCAATTTCTATATACTTTTTTACTATATACTAAATTAGTTCGGGAGAAAAGTCAAGGTCGCTCTTCGGTATCAACTGTTATGTAACAATCCGACGAAAGACCTAATTTTAATACGAATGCATAAATTTAAATAATTATACCACATGGGATGGGATGACTCAGTAATTATACTAACTAGTGTATTACAGGGTGTGGTGAGAACAAACACCCTTCCCATTTTTTTATTGTATCGCTCTCATCTCACTATATAAATGAACATTTTCTTGACCAAAATACAACTCCAGTAATTGTCAACTTTATCCGGCGTTTAATGATTTCCTGCTTTATTAGGGGTTTCATCATTTTTATTTTACATCATTGTTGTGTTTTATGCGCAATTTTTCGCCTGCACAAAAGTTGATCTTTTACTTTTTTTTTCCCATTTCACGGCATAGGCATACATACACCTGCCCGTTTCCGGCTGATCTGATTTCATCGGGGATTCGTGGCCGTACACTTCCGGTGCCCGGAATGAATTGCCCTCGGACACACACACACACACTCTTTTTTGATTTAATGTTGTTTGTTGTTGTTGTTGTTGTTGTCCAGCCTTTTTGATTCTGTGTGAGAGGATGTGGAGCAACACAAAAGCCAGGAAATGGTGAAATTCTCTGCTATGCAATGTCACTGCAAGTGCATGCAGATAGATATATTATAGAGATTCATCACATTTTGTTAATCTCTAGGAATGGCTAGAACCTTATTATTGCGATTGTAGCCGACCCGAACCAGAAATTTCTGCCTAAAGTCAATCGGAAACGTGATATACTGCAACCTGAACCGAAATGTTTAAACCCGAAATGAAAGAAAATTAATCCATATTTAAATAATGTTATGAAAAAATAGTCTACAATTATATCTTTTAATATCAATTTTATCTATTTTGTATAAAAGTGAACACTACAAACATATACTCATAAATATTCAAATGCAGTTTTTTGCTCATTAAGAGGCCTTTCATTTGAAAAATCGGGTCAAGCCGACTCGAACCAGAAATTTCTGATTAAAGGAGAATAAAAGAGAGATATAAAATTGGAAAGCCTGACTATGAAAGCGATTTGGAATCGAACGGAATTTTTCATATTTTGATGAATAAATTGCCTGTTGAGTTATAACAATTTTGATCACGTGACTAACCTGTTTTTCACCCCAATTAGAATGGTTATTCTTCTTAGATTCAAATCTCCCACTTTAAAACTATTTTCTGAAAAATCCATTGTGTTTGGGAAAAAAAAAAAAAAAAAAAACTGATAAAAATGAGTGCGGTTGGATAGTTTCTGAACAACAATACCTGCTTGTTTAATGGATTTTCCAACCAAAAATAAATTAAAACTTATGTTATAAAGTTAGATCAAAGGTTACATGGGAGATAATTCTCAATTATCGTATAATTGAAATTCGTTAACATGAACGCGCTTAACATGAATCATTTTTAAACAGAAATGTCAAAGTCTTTGACTATAATAAACACAAAATTACTGTCTTATAATCTTTACAATCATCATAAATCAAAAATTATCATTGGCTTAAATACTTAAATTCCACCTGTGTTTAGCTTCGAAGCTCTGTGGGAAAAAAAAAATTCTTTTTAGACGTGGGAGCAATTGTTTATCACTGCCTGAACAAACAAAATGTCGCTTGGACAAATCTTTAAAATTCTGAAGTCCCTACTTAGATAAGAGCATTTCTTATTTTAGCTGGACTCCTACAATGTTTGTTCTGACTCATGTTTTCAAAATTAGACGTTTTTAATAGTTTTTGGAAAATAAACAACGCACTAACGATAAATAAGACAATGTTGCCTTCTCTGTTATCTTTTTCTTGGAAAAGAGTTGTAAAGATTACTAGTGTTTTATTTGACTTAGTGAAATGTTATGTTTGCTTTATAAAGGTATTCTTGTAATCTGTCTAAGGAAATTTCGATAAAAGATTTTTCTTTAGATGAAATATGTTTAGGCGGAATTATGGAAATTCAAGTTTTCCTTTTTAATTTTATTTTAAAATTTCTTATTTATGTTTTCTTTTTACACAGGCTTGGGCATTTTTTGGACTTATACATTTAACTTATATACATTCAACTTATACATTTTTAAACCATTTCTCAGTATAAAATTTACATTAAAACTAATTTTAACACCAAACGTTTAGTTCAGTAATCAATAACAATAAAATATATATGACATTAACAAGTAAAACAAAATCAATTATTTTAATCTAAATATAAAACTATTAAAATTTAGAGCATGGAACAAGTTATTAAGATTGTTCTCAAGTCGAAAATGCCCACTTTCACATTTGTAAATTAATTTTTCTTCGTAATCGCAAAATTGACAGATGCTCTTATTCAGAAACTACATTGTTTAAACAGTTATTTTTCTGCAACAGCAAAACTTTTATAAAGGCTGTCTTTTAAACCACATTTCCTACTGCGACAGCGCAGGAAAAAGGGGAAAAACTGTCCTCATGAGACAACAATAGTTTATAACTTCGCTTACCAATCACTTTAATAATCATGCCTGCAGGTATCATGCTTTAACGTTCAAAAATGTGCCTGCAAATGTGTCAAACTTTGGCACTATTATATGAGGACTTTTTTAGAGTTGTCTTACGCATATTTATTATTAACATTAGGTATGATTCAAAAGTATACAATGAAGATACATGTCAAGTTAACTAGTGCTTTTTTAAAATTAAAGATAATATTTAGGGAATTATAAATACAAATAAATTTAGAGTTATCATGCTTAAATTTTAAAAACGGTAGAGCCCTACAGCACCTGATATATTCGTCTGACTCACATCCTCAAGGCCAGCTTAAGACTTAGAAGTAATGGAAGCCCGACGTTACATAGAGGGCTCCTCTATAAGTTACCAATTGCTTTTTTATTTACTAAATTCATTTTTCCTAAGTTATTTTATCATTAAAATTTCGAGTAAATAACACTTTTAATATTAAACTAACTAACTAACTATACACATATGAAAAAACTATTTCATTATATCCATAATTATACATAACCTATTAATAATGTAAATATCAAACATAGAACTAAAGTCAGAATATTTGAACGTCAAATGTCTTTTATGTCTTACAAATTGCAGCATAGGAAGAAAATAAAATCACTTTTTTTTATTTTGCTTAAATTAGTTTTGGAAAGTAAATGTGGAGCCCCTTTGTCAGCGTTTATTTCAGACAGTTTTTTCCCGGGAGGGATTTTTTTGTATCCAGGAGAAGGGGGAAAAGGGAAATCATTGTAGAGTTCCGAGGAAAAATTAACACTTTTTTACCATTAAACACAAAATCTCAAATTTTCCGGGGGAGGGGAATATCTCCCCGGGCCACCCACTGAAATTGACACTGCGCTTTGTATTGGAGTGGACTGGCATGGGTTTCATGGGCCTATTTGGGAACAGGCCCTGCACACCCTCCATCGGAATTTCGTCTCTTCTGCTCCACATTTTATTCATCTCCCGCCTCTTTTAACCTGTCGGCCCGTGACAAGCATCCCTTCGCTAAAATACACACACATACACTGCCTCTTTATACGCAATGCAATCAACCATCCGTAATTCCTCCGTAGCATCGGCTGCCGAAAGGGATACTCGATGATGGGACATGATCTCGGCCTTCATTCTGACCACAACAACCCCCCTCTCCATTGCTGAAGAACAAGAGACTACCGTTTCCACAGAAAAAAATAAATAAAACAATTACTGCCGCCCACAAAAAAAGCTGCACGTCTTCAAGAATCATTCCTGTAAGTATGAGACCGTTATCCAGGATGAAAAAATTTCTTTCATTTCTGAATTTTAAAATTATTTGCATTCCACCGGTAAGTTTAAATTAAATAAGTATACTTTTAGTTAATTTGTGAATCATATTTCGAAAAAAATATAATTTAAGCGGAATTTTGATTATTTTTACATTTATTACACTTCTTCGGTAAGTTGAAATTGGAATGTTTTCTGTTATAGCGAAGAAAAAAATATATGTTTTGGAAGAATTAAACGAAATACACTCTTAGCGCATCTTTGAGAAGTTGACACTAGATAAAAACTTATCATTACGCTTTTTTGCGCTTTTTCGGTAACTTGAAATTGGAATATTTTCAGAGATTTAAGCTTAATTTTGCTATAAAATCCTTATTTTTTGCGCTTTTTTGGCAGGTAGGAAATGAATAAAACGTTTTGCTATTCAGATACAGAAAAAATTATAACTTAAGGTAAATCCTGCAATAAAATCCTGATATATATTTTTTTATACATGTTGAAATTAAATAAAACGCTTTCTGTTTCTTAGACAGAATAACACATATTTCGAAAAAATTATAATTCAAGCTAAATCCTACGACGAAATCCTGATTTGTTTCGACTTTCTGCACGGTTTTAGTAAGTTGAAATTAAATAAAATGTTTTTCGTTTTAAAGTAAAAACACATATTTCGGAAAAATTATAATTTAAGCTCAATCATGCAATTAAATCTTGATTTTTTAGACTTTTTGCACTATTTTAGTAAATTGAAACTAAATGTTTGCGGTTTTATAATCAGAAAATCATACACATTTCGAAAAATATATATAATTTATCTAAACCCAACAATTAAATCCTTATTTTTTACACATTTTGAATTTCTTTGGTGTATTGAAATTAGATAGAATGCTTTCCGTTTTGCGTACAGAAAAAAATCACATTTCGAAAAAATTACAATTTATCCAAATCTAGCAATTAAATATTTTCTTTGCACATCTTTGGTAAATTGAAATTAGATAAAATGTTTTCAGTTTTATATGCAGAGGAAAAACGTAGTTTCGAAAAAATTACAATTTAAGCAATCGTCCGATTATTGAAGAACAAGAAACAAGTTTTGATTTAAAAAAAAAACTTTTTGTTGTTAAAATAATAATAACAATAATAATAATCAGATCGTTATCTAAGGGCAAGAAATTTCCTTTCATTTCATCAGTATAAAATTTTCACTCTTACAATGAATTAAAATAAGATGAAGTATACTTTCCGTTATGTATATCAGAAAACATTTGGAAATTGTAATTTAAACTCTGTAATTGTAACTACATGCTGAATTTTAACCATCTTTGCATTTCTTAGACAAATTAAAATTTGCTGAGATATTTCAAATTTATAGATAGAAAAAATAATTTGGAAATTATTATAATTTAAACATATCCTGTCACCAAATCCTAAGTTTTAATGATCGTTTCACTCCTACAGTGATTTGAAATGAAATGAAATATTCTTTTAGTTTTATGTATACACAGAAAAAATATATTAAGAAATAATTATTATTTAAACAAAATATCACCCAAAATTTTATTAATTTTCGAGCTTCTAGAGTAGAATTAGTTGAAATATACTTTTAGTTTTATGTATAGAGGAAAAAATAATAATTTAAAAATATTTATAATAATAGCAAAATAGTGTCACTAAATACAGAAAGATTTATGTTGAAAGATTTATGTTTAGCATAATGTTACATAAATCAGAAGACACTTACAAAATTTATTTATAAAAATCTGATGTTAATTTTTCCTACTAAATTTCTCACAATTCTTAAATAACTTTCTAAAATAACTTCCTAAATAACTTTTTTCCTAAATTTCTCACAATTGTTAGTTTGAATAGACGTGTTATGTCTCGTTACTAAATCTGAGACAATATTGTAATGAAAAATCTAATATCAAAAGAGTATTTCAGTTTGGATATTTTCTGTACACTTTCAAGTATAAATATTTAAAAATAAATTTACATTGCAATTTTGAAATTAGTTAGCTATCCAAGCAAATTAAAGTCGCATTATTTTGATACATAAAAATTTCAAACATTTATTAACATCTTTTATCATTGTCAAATGCGAATTAAACTGTTTAGCTGAAGACTGATTTAGACTGATTCAGACTGATTATACTGAACAAATTTTACTTTGCCTTAGAAATTATAATAAAATAATTAATTCTTACCTGAAAACGCTAATCCATATATAATCCACGTATAATTTTTCTTGTTGTATCATCTTATTTTGTTAATCAGCTGAATTGGTTTTAGCCGCTTTGTAAATGTTATGGTAACATATGAAGGTATATATTTATTTATGTATTGAAAGATAATCAATCTAATTATTGAAACTTACCGTTAATTGCGATTCTGGATTCAAATTTTTAACAGTGTTTTGTTTTCACCATTTTTTTTTTTTTTTTAGCATGCACAATCATTTGTTGCCATGTCACTATATTTTAATCTATAATCAATTTTCTATGAATGGTATCTTCACAGTTTGCTAAATGCTTTTTTCACGATTTGGTGCACCTATTTCTATTTCTCATGGTTCATCACGATTATCAATAAGTGTACACGTGTGAATTCATCGTTGTGTCTAAACGTTGGTCGTGTTTAAATTTTCAATTCAATCCTATCTGTAGAAAATCTGACAGAGGAGCAAAAAGAAAGCTTTCTCCATTCGGTAAAACTTTCATCACGACTTCGTATGCATTAAATTCTCGTGTACATATTTGTTATCAACATGCGAGCTCATTGTTGTGTCTAGATGGTGGCTCTATTTAAATCTTCTTTTCGAACCGTTTGATTCAAATATAAAAAGAAAACTGGACCCTTGTGTTTATGTTCAATTTTCTTCAAATGTGACATTACATTTATATCACAATTTGCTGCTTTAAATTTTTGGGCACAGTTTTGTCATCACTAAGTGAATCTAGATACAAATTTATCATTTACACCTTAATATCAGATGTTTCTAAATCATCGTTTCAACTTCCCTCTTTCAAATTTAGAGAAAAACATGACTTCCCCTGTTGTCTTCATACGTAATACTTTTACTGCATCTTGCTACTTCAAGTTCTTGTATACCTTGTTAGCCATCAACAATTCAATATGTGCAAATTTCCAGCTGATCTAAATGTTGATTCTTATTCCATACTATATTTCCGAAGTTTATATAGAAAATCATATTTAGTCTTGTCTTCATTTTTAAAACTTTTCACCGCAACATGTTGGCTTTAATTTTTCTGTAGATCTTAGTCATCGACTAATAAATGCGCATATAAACATTTACTATTCCATTCAAATTGTTGGTTTTATCTAAATCTTCGTTTTACCTTTCAACTTTAGGATAAAACAGAGTTATACTCCATTGTTGTAGCCAATCTTCACTTGAAAAACTGTCTTCATGATACACGGAATTAGTTGAATCATCGTTTCAACTTATCTGTTTCAAATTTGGAGGAAACTATAACCTCTGGTTAGTCTTCATACGTAAAACTTTTACTGCAGCTTGCTGCTTCAAGTTCTTGTATACCTTGTTAGCCATCAACAATTCAATATGTGCAAATTCCCAGCTGATTTAAATGTCGATTCTAATTCCAGACTATCTTCCTGTAGTTTGGAGAAAATCATATTTTCTCTTGTCTTCATTCCTAAAACTTTTCATCAGAACTTGCTGGCTTTAATTTTTCTGTAGATCTTAGTCATCGACTAACAAATACTCACATAGAAATTTTTCATTCCATTCGAATTGTTGACTTTATCAAAATCTTCGTTTCATCTTTCGAGTTTGAGATAAAACAGAGCTCTTCCACTATTGTAGTCAGTCTGTATTTCCGAAGTTTATATAGAAAATAATATTTACTCTTATCATCATATCCAAAACTTTTCATCGCAACTTTGGCTTTAATTTTTCTGTAGATCTTAGCCATCGAGTAATAAATTAGCACATAGAAATTTACCATTCCATTCGAACTGTTGGCTTTATCCAAATCTTCGTTTCATCTTCCGAGTTTAGGATAAAACAGAGAACTCCTCGACTGTTGTAATAGTCGGTCTTCATTTGCAAAACTGTCGTCATGATGCACGAAGTTTTTTCCAATTCCTCCTTGGACACCAACATATATTTTAGTAAATGTGTCTTAAATGCCGCCTGGTATAGTAGTTACTGGAAATACTGTCCGGGATGTTGTTGAATTTGATTTAAAAAGGGTCTGGAATTGGATGTTAGAGGATGGATTTTTAGCATTGTCGGTATATTGACTAAGCAGGTTCTTCCTTCCTCAGGATGTCGGATGTTCGGAGGATAAAGGCATTTTTTTGTATTTGAATCCCCGATTGTGGCTATCTTGGGCATCCGGCAAAAATGGCTTCCTTCCCATTCCATTTCATTTTTAGGACCGGGGGAAGGATGTAAAAGACAATTGAACGTCATGTTTTTAGAGGATATTAGATTGAATTGGTCATCCCCTCCATTTCCATCCCCTCCCCCCCTTATTCTTCGCTGATATCAAATCCCGTCCTTGTGATTTACTGCTGAACAATTTCGGAATAAAAATAATCTGAGCAAATAGAGTTTAACATTGTGTATTTGTTATATTTGACTTCATTATTATTTTACTTAACACGTATCGTAATTTACGGAGAAAATGCCGAGGCATTTACATATGTATTTTTTCCCAACGCTTAGGGTAATTTTAAGTACCAGCCAATGTGTTCTTAATAAGTAAATTATAAATAAAATTTTACACGAACTTTAAAATAGGTTACATTTTAATTAACATCATTTGCCATATTCATTTATATCTTTTGATGCGATATTTACAATATTTACTTTTTTATTAAGCATATTCTCACTAGTATGGTGCGTATCTTGGTGCTACGTTTACGACATTTCTTATATTGTTTTATTAAGCCGAATATTGTGAATTTATTGTTTATGCCATAAATTGCAATGCTAAATTCATATTATTTTTTCTAAGCTTTAAATATTTTATTTTCTTTTACTAAAATATTATTCCATATCTGTGTAACGCCATTGTTTCGAATATTAGCACGTCGATACAGGCATTTCCTGGATACAATATACCTCATTACGATTCCGATGATAAATTTTATTATTGGTCTATATCTTTCTGCCTGAATATAATAATTTTTTCCCTTTGTGGCATATTAAACGAATGTTGTTAGTAAATAGAATTTCATTCGTTTTAAATAATAGAAATTTCATAAACAGATATTTTTAATAATAATTAAGAAATAAATTTTTATTCTGGTACAAGACATGGGAAGCTTATAGGCGAGAACTCATCATCACCAATCCAAAATAACCCAAAACAGTCATTTTTTGGTGTGTGTGTGTGGAGGGTGTGGGGGTCGTGCATGGGCAATTTGCACCTACTTTTCGACCTCGTTTTATTACAAAATTTATAACAACTATCTGTGATCAAATAAAATGAGGATAATTATGTGGAAATACTGGTGGCAAAGTAAAAACTTTGCGCATCTCGAGTGTGTCACACATTGCGCTGCACTCCAGTGTTGCATTTAGACATTTTTCTCTGGGTGGGATTTCTGTGGGTCTTGGGGGGGGGGGGTAATTTTTTGGAGAAATACACATCTGTCCCGTGTAGGGGGGGGGGGGGCATATCAATATTCCGAGGACCATTGCCTAAATTCAGTGCCGTTGTACTCACGAGTTAACTTAAAACGATCTCCAGCTACAATTTAATGATAATCTTGCAAGTTTACTTCATAGTCTCACAAAATGCATTTTGCGGCTCACATTATCAGCTCGACGAAATTAATTTTCATTTATCTTCCATTTTCAGACGTCGAGAAGGAAGAGGGGCATCCGAATCTGGAGAACGTTCCTTCGAACCTGTACGAATCTGTATGCATGCCTGACTTCAACGAGTTCTTTCAGCAACAAGGGGACAATTTCCCTGTGACAGATCACAACAAAAACACCACCATGAACAACAACAACAATACGACGGGTCAACAACAACAGCAGCAGTACATGGAAAGTAAGTACCCTTATCTCAATTTTGTAATTTTTTACTTTCGAATTGTTTGATTTGATAAAAGACATAGCACTTTAAGAAATTTTAAACTTTTAAATTTGTCAGTGGCAAAGCATTTTAAACAATAAAATGAAAAGATACCCACTTATAGTGATTGCTTTTGATATCCATAGTTATTGCTTTTGCAAACCTGCTTGTCTTAATGTTTAGGCTGCCAGTTACCAGTAGCTGGCTACCAGTGAAGAAGCACTAGCTGCAAATTTTGATTCAGACATGAATGTTTGCAGTGTTTCAGACGTCAGTTTCAGAGACTACTTCAGTCAAGAGAAAACACCCACTGACTAATATTAATTCTATCGAAGAAATTTTTATCTCGTTTGCATTTCAATATTTTTAATCCAAAAGAAGTATAATCGAACTCTAATCGAACAAAATCTTTCGAAATTTGGCATTTTAAACAAAACTTCTAGATGCGACAATGTGGGAGGAGTAAAAAGCTGTCATTACGAAACAGCAATCGTTTATAACTTAAGATGTAATTGATTTAGTGAAAAATGAACTGTTCTATTACAAATCGCTTCAGTGATCATGCCTGAAATTTTACTTTTACATGGTAAATGTGTAAAAAAAAAGAAAAAAAACGTGCTGTCGAGCGGCAAAAAATATTTTTTGATAAGCGTTCTTCGATTACATCTCGTGTTATAAAATATGCCTCACGAAGATAGTTTTTGTTCCTGTTTAGTCTGGAAATACGGTTTAAAATGTCTACTCTGACAAACTTTTACGAGAGATCTTCTGTTTTCGATTGACTCAATAAGGCACAGGTTTCTGTTCTTAGAAAATTGGTGACAAAACATTAAAAATTTCGTAAAAGGCTCCTGTCACGAAGGGTTAATTAAGTGTTATCCTATCAAAACCGCTTATTATCAGATTTATTTTTAAATTCATCTATGCTCTCAAATGCAGCAAACATTTAAAATCTCTTATTTAGAAACTACATAACGTGCCGTGTTCGTCGATTTTTCGGTAAACGTAGAAAATATTGCAAAAAATGGTGTCAAAGTTGACAATTGGGATAGAAATTTCCGAACCTAGAGATCTGGAAACGAAAAAATGATCGAACTGAGAAAGAGAGTTGTTTATAAATCAAATTCTGATGAATTGAGAGAAAAATTGCCCTACAGGCATCTTGTACATCGCTTCAAAAATCACCCCAGCCAGTTTTCTGTTTCTACTTTTAAAATGAGTCTGAAAATGCATCGGGAAATTTTGAGCTGTTGAAGGTTGGAAAATCATTTTCTCGAATACACTCTTGAAAAATTGGTGACAAAACATTAAAAATTTCGTAAAAGGGTTCCGTCTCGAAGGGGTTAATTAAACAGGAATATCGTTATTATTATTTTTTTAATGTGTCGATAGTCAAAACAACCGTTTACTTTCAATTAAAATAAAATATCTACCATTTCACCCACCATATGCTCTCCCGCTACAAATCTCTCCTCTACCCCCACTTCCTGTTCTTTTCTCACCCCCACCGTCCCGAATTTCTGCTCCGGGCCTTCTATCACTCATGCACTCGGTTTTGGTTCCTGATAAACTTCCGGTGATCTTGTTCGAAGTTCACTACACTCTTTTGTTGTTATAGAGAAACCATTTATTAACTTACTTAAAACTCTTCACAAATCGTTGTTAGTTATGATTTAGTATTTAAATGTAACTTGCACGGCAACTTAATATTATTAAAAAATGAAAAGAAATGTAATGTCCCATGGTCACTTAATTGAGTATTTTTCATCTTATTTATTTATTTATTATTTTAAAGCATTTCTGTCTTGTCAAAAGGGCAATGTAAAAAGAAAAAAGAATCTCTCTTTCGTCAGTTTCTTTCTTTTCTTTTTTTTAAAAAATAATATTTTGTATTTGTTTTTCTTTTGTGAAAATTTAAACAAAGAACATTTGAGATTTACGTACTACATTTAAGGCTGTTTTTAAGTCTAAAAGAGCTATTTTCGGACTTATTTTTTAATTCATTTTTGTTCGGAAACGCATGAAATTCATAGATGTTATTCAGAAACTCTGTAATCGAAAGACGTTTTCCATTATTTTGGTAAAAGTATAAGATCTTTCAGAAAATATTCCAATCTGAATTCCTCCAAATCCCTTCAATAGTTAGATATGCCAATTTTATGCTTTTTTTTTTTTTTAATTATTATTATGAGTTAAAAAATGGGTCACAGAAGTTCCAATTCTTCCTAAACTTCGGTTAACTAGCCCGAAGTCATGGAAATAATAGCCTTTTCAATTCTGTGTCTCAACTCTGGCAAACATTAGGTTCCGGCGGTTTATAGACATGATCTTTCATAAAGCGTGTTGGTCATGGCTCTAACAGATTTTAAATGTTCAGCCCAGCAAGAACGTTTTACGCTCAGGAATCGCCATTTTGTGCATATGGCACTGCAAAGAGTTAATAATAAATTTGTATTTGCGCATGTGCTTATCTAAAACTGTTTGAGATTTAGATAAGCTACTGTTTGGGTTTTAAATAAAAAATTGATGAATTTGAAATAAATAATTAGTTTAATGATGATTGATTGAATTGATGAGATTGATAAGTTTTAGGTAAGCAACTGTTTAAATTTTAGATACTCTTTATTGAGGATCTTGAATCAACACTCTATAACGCTTATAGTTGATACTATTAAAATGTATAACTAAGGAATTCTTTTATGGACCCCCTGTATATAAATGAAAAAATACACAAACAAAATATTTTATAACAGATGTAAATTATCCAAGTGAATAAAAAGAAAGTCTGGGTCGGGATTCGAACCAGGGATGTATTGGCTGAAGCCACCAGTGCTCTTCCAACTGAGCCATCCCAGACGAAGAGCATTTGTTGGAAGAGTATTGGCGACTTCAGCCAATACATCCCTGGTTCGAATCCCGACCCAGACTTTCTTTTTATTCACTTGGATAATTTACATCTGTTATAATTCAATTATCTATTGAATAATCGTGTTATAAATTAAGGGTGTATTCGAAAAAATGATTTTTCACCTTCAACAGCTCGAAATTTTCCGATACATTTTCAGACTCATTTTTAAAAGTAGAAACATGGAACTTGAAGGGATGATTTTTGAAATGATGTATAAGATGCCGTCTGATGTAATTTTTCGCTCAATTAATTGGAAACTTTGATTTATAAATAAATTATTTTCTCAGCTTGATCATTTTTCGTTCCCAGATCTGCAAGATCGTAAATTTCTGTTCAAATTGGCACATTTGGCAGCATTTTTTGCAATTTTTTTTACATTTACCAAGCAATCGACAAAAACGGCACCTTATGTAGTTTCTAAAAAAGAAGATTTTGAAATTTTGGTGTATTTGAGAGCAAAAATGAATTTAAAAATCAATCTGAAAATAAGCGGTTTGGATCGGAATACACATTTAATCTGATAAAATAATTTATTGTTAGAAAAAAATAGATGAAAATGAAAGACTTAAACTCAATCCCATAACATCCGTACTGTATATATATACTTTTACCTCAGAGATGAAAGAAAGAGAAATTTATTCTTTTTTCCCCAAAGATCGCGTTAAGGCAAGGTTTTGTGTACGCTTTTTCTCTTCGATTGTGAAAAATACCTTGATTCCTTACCGTAACAAACGATTTCCGTTGCATGGTAACGTGTTTTGCGGGGGTGCGTGTTCAGTTATCCCCCTCTTTTTTCCGAATAATTGTGCTTTGTAATAACCGGAAGAACTCGGGTTCGTAAGTTTACACACCCCCTTTGACGGAGATTTCCCTGCTACGCTTTGCTTGGAATAATGGAAAAACTGCATATATCGGTTATCAGGTGCGCGAAGGAGTTATTTGTGTTATGTAGATTGTTACATTGACAATGTGATTCTACTGTAGTTTATTGTAGATTAAAAGTGTTCTCTCTTTTTTTTTCTCTTTCTCTCTGAACCCTTCAACAAATTGAATTTTTCTCATTCACCCAAAAAGTCTTTTTTTTTTTTTTTTTTTTTTTTTTTTTTTTGAAAAAGCATAAAATTACGTTGACGAATATCTATGTGTTTATTTATTTTTAAGGGTGCATTCGAAAAAATGCTTTTCCACCTTCAACAGTGCAAAATTTTCTTATACAATTTCAGATTCATTTTTAAAAGTAGAAACATGAAACTTGCTGAGGAGATTTTTGAAGGTACGTACAAATTGATGTCCTTTTACGCTCAATTGATTAGAATTTGATTTATGAACAATTACTTTCTCAATAGGATACTTTTTTCGTTCCCAGATCTCCCGCTTCGGAAAAATTAGTTCAAAAAGCCAACTGAACTTTGATGGCATTTTTTGCGATATTTTCTGCATTTATCAAAGAATCGACTATCACGACACCTTGTGTACTTTCCAAATAAGACAATTTGCCAGTTGGATGCTTATGAGAGCAAAAATGAATTTAAAAATAAATCAGAAAATAAGCAGTTTGAATCGAAATACACCCTTAAGCATTTTCAATTATAAAACATTGGAAATCTTTATATGACCACTTTGTCTATAATTGGCTACTCATTCTAAATTTGACACCATTTTTTAACGACGCTGTGCCTTTATGATTAAATAGAAATTGCTATTCATTGAAAAAATTGCCCAACATTTTTCATCTTTTAACGCTTTCCGGCCACAACTAATTTTAATTAAAAACTCTCAAACGGCACAAAGATTATTTAATAAAATTTTTCTTTTACATTAAATTAAGTTAAGTAATTAAGAGTCGTTTGTAAATTCCGGTGTCAGTGAATAAATTCTCACTTTTCAAACAGAATGTGCCTGTCCCGGATAGGTTAAAATTGGTACATCTTCAGTTCAGGGACCATTTTACGATTTTGGGGGCCCTGGGCGCAAATGCTTATGGGGGGAGGTGGGGGGCTTGCACCGATACAAATAATTGTGATTTTAAAAAATGTAAAAAGATAGTTACTAAAGTAATTATTATTGACTTATATATCTTAGTCTATATGACTTATATATTTTAAAATATCCATTAAAAAAATTAAATATGATAAACAGTATCTTACTCTAAAATTAATAATTTCAAGATTATGAAATTTAAATGAGTAGACAGTTTATAATAAACTGTATGGTGGTAATTATCTTTTCCTGTGCAAGTCTATACATCTGGAATAGTAAAATGTGCTACAACTAATAATAAATTATCGTCAAAACCAAACTACAATTAATTAAAAGATTAAACAAGAATTAAAAATACAATTTATTTTTAAAGTAATAAAAATAAAAGAAAATATTCTCTATATCAAGCAAATAAATGGATGTTTCAGACAAAATATGCAACGTTATAAAAATACAACATAATAGAATGTAGAATGAAATATACAATTTCATTGGATATTAAAACTATATTAGATTTTAGACAGTAATTGAAAAAAGTTCAGAAGCATTTGGGGGCCCCTAAAAATCAGGGACCCTGGGTCTGTGCCTCGAATGCCCTGCCATAAATCTGGCACTGCTTCAGTTATAATCTATTGCTCTTTGAAGAAAACAGTAAACACTATATTCGATTTCTTGGTATCCGAGTATTACAGCAGCTAGTTTTAAAATTTATGCATTTACGAATGAAAATGACTTCGTTGGATATCTGAAATAAGTGGATTTAGATCTGAATATAGCCATTTAATTAAGATTACAACATTTGAGTATAATCTTACACTCAAAAGTCAATGCAATAATATTCATAAGCCCAGTGGAGTATAATTTTGGAATCCTATTAGACCCAAATTCGTAGAGTCATGTATTAAATTTTTGCCCCTTGTCGACTCTGATTTCGGGAAATGATCAGGTTATTTCGACGATATCAGTGATCGGAAAAAAAATTATTCATGCTTACCCTGGGAGCCGAGCCCTTATCTTCCCTAATGAACTCCACTTCCTGTTATCCGAACCCTCTTTCACATGTGATCCGTTCTTGTGTTATGGGGTGACAGTTTATAAGGATCTTTTTATAGGAAAACTTCCTAATTTATTGTAAGCATGAAAATTTAAGATATCTCGTTTGCATTTTCAACCCTTCACTGCACGATTTTTTCTATTTTTATGAAAACAATTATTTGAAATCTATATATCGGTCTAATATTGGGAAAATTAGGGGAAAAAAATTAATTTCAAAATTTCATATATTTTATGGCATGAACCCTATGTACACAATTACGGTTTTTAAATATTGTATTGCTCTATTTTGCTACTAAATAAGCTTAAATTAATTAATTTTGTTTTCTTAACATTCTGTACCTTTTTTTATATATCAATAATTTTAAGTATTCAGTAAAAATAATAAAAAATTTTGCCTTAAGTGTGTATTTGAAAAAATGATTTTCCACCTTCAACAGATCGAAATTTTCCGTTTCAATTTCAGGCACATTTTTAAAAGTAGAAACATGGAACTTTCTGAGGGGGTTCTTGAAGGGACGTATGAGGTGCTGTGTGATATCATTTTACGCTCCATTCATTAGAATTTGATTTATAAACAATTATCTTCTCAGTAGGACCCTTTTTTTTCGTTCCCAGATCACCCGCTTCAGAAAAATCAGTTCGAAATGCCGTTTTTCATTGCTTTTGTTTGCAATATTTTCTGCATTTATCAAAGAATCGACAGTCATGGCACCTTGTGTACTTTCCAAATAAGAGATTTTTAAAGTTTGGTGCATTTGAGATCAAAAATGAATTCAAAAATAAATCGGAAAATAAGCCGTTGGAATCGAAATACACCCTTAATAGTTTGATCTTTTTTTTTTTTTTTTTTTTTTTTTTTTTTTTTTCTTGTTTGTTTGTTTCCGAAGAAGGTCCGAATTCTAATTCTTTGACAAATGCAGCCATTTGACATGTTTAAAATAAGAACTATTCCATTCTTTGCAGGGGTGTAGTGAAGGGTTATACAGGGGCTATACGCCATATACCCTCTGGATCTTTTTAAGGAACACCGTATATCCTCTGTTTCTCAAGAAAGCTACAGTATATTCACTCTAGGATATATCCTCTGTTTTGAAGGTATACCTCTGCTTAGAACACATACCCTCTGCTTTTTTTACGACTACACCACTGACTCTTTGGATTGATTTTAAGCCACTAAATCGTCTTCAAGCCTGTATTGTCTCATAAGAAAATTCCTATCTTATAAATATTCAGATACAGTAATATTGTATCTCTAATGAACCTAATTTTCCATGGAAAAAGAAATAATAGTGCTGTTATATGTGAATATGTAATTGTGTGATTGGATAATTTGGATTTGCCTATAATGATATATCTCTGCCATATTTCCAACGTGTAGGGGGAGAGTGGCATAAAAATTTCACAGTTAACGCATGATTGATTTCAGGCCTTATTATTATTTATCCCAGTGGAAGATTTATTATCAATCAATTTCGATTAGTCTTATACTTAAGAAGAACTTGAATTGCTTCTTTTTTCTTTTGCGGAGAAATGCATCGATGTCATTATAAAGCGTCCAAACAAATCGTGCACGATTAAAAGCGTGCAATTTGGTGTAGGCGTGGCAAATCGCCGTCCATTTTCCATTGTTTCCAGTCCTATTTGCTGTAGAACATATTAGAGCTCCACCCTCCAAGGTTACGTCAGTTGCCATTTATGTTGTACTGTTTATGTACCGAAAACAATGGGCTGTGATTGCAATACAGTAATGACCTTAACACTCTGCTGTGCCATTATTTTTTCATCATTCACTGATAGCCTTTTAATACAACAACCCTCGTGTACAAGAAATATTAAAGTGAAAGTTCTTCGAAATTTTTCTCTCTGTATGGGCTTCTACTGTCTTGATTCTTTTCCGCTGTGTTGTAAGCTTTAACTGCACATGTTTATTTTTGTTGGGTATAAATGGTATTTCCTGTTATTATTAATAAATTAAGCCTGTTTTGTAGCATATCAATGGTTATTTTCTGATTCTGACACACTTTTGAATTAATGTTTGTTCGCAAACGCATTGAATCGACAACAGGGCCGTAGCTAAGGGGGCGCTTTATTTCGAGCCCCCCCCCCTCCCTGCAAAAGATTCCAAGGACACTACATGAATTTCTGTTCCGAAAATTCAAATGAAATTCTGCTCAAAAATCTAATTTAGTTTTGAGACCCTTTCACAGTTTTGCAGAGTTACTAAATTGTATCTAAAATAAGTGTTTCAGCACTCCCTCATCTTATTTGTACATATGAACAGGATTTGTACATATGAAGCTAATAGGGTGATTAGTTTTGCAGCAATTATACACTCAAAATTTTCATCATCCTATACTTTTCTTAGCATAAAATGAAGTTTTTACAACAGTTTAATAAGAAACATAGTACCTACAATGTGAATATGCACTAATTTAACTTTCTGCGTCAGAGAGAGAGAGACAAAAAAATTATGACCCCCCCCCCCCTATTGTTCACTTCTAGCTACGGCCCTGATTGACAAGTGTTGTTATTTAAAAAATCATGCAATCGATCACCCTCCCCCCTCCACACACACACACATTTTTTTGGTAAAGGCAGAAGATTTTTCAAAAAATACTGTCATAGTCGTTGTTTCAAACTGAATTTGCGAATGCGACAGCACAGGAAAATAAAAGTGAATGTCATGAGCAAGCAAACCCTTATAACTTAAGATATAATTCATTTGTTGGAGAAATGGATCTGTTAATTATATATCACTTCAATTATCATGCATGCAAATGATATGCTATGTTAAAAATTAGGCCGTAAAAGTATCAGAAATTTTCACGTTGTTGAGATGAGAATTTTTTTTTTTTTTTTTTCTCAGTTCAAACTATCGAATCTATTTGCGAAGTAACTGTGTCTTAACATGTAGTTTTAGATGGGGCTA
The DNA here is from genome assembly GCA_964019185.1 of Maratus speculifer. Lineage (NCBI taxonomy): Eukaryota > Metazoa > Arthropoda > Arachnida > Araneae > Salticidae > Maratus > Maratus speculifer. The sequence goes on along the minus strand of OZ025292.1, from coordinate 2,505,184 downwards.
TTTTGAATATTTTAACCTATCGGACTTAAAAATTATTTATGTAATAATATTAACAATAATAAAAAATTCTTATTATTCATAACTCTGAAAGGATATGAAACGATCTGCATAAAGATTCAAGAAAATAAAAACCTTGGTTTAACGAAAAAGATTTAAAAGTTTTGTTATATTCAACGGTGCAGCATAAACAGGGGTGCCACTTTTCCGTCAAAAGGCGGATTTCCGCTTTTTTATTTTTAAGAATCTACGATTTTCGTTAAGCGATCGTAAACTAAAACAACGATTTTCACCGACGGTCACAACATAAAACAGCAATTTTCGTTAAACGAATGCAAAATACAATAGTGATGATCGTCAGACAATAAAATAACGCAGCGATTTTTGTCAAACGATCACGAAATAAAAGTGATTTTTGACAAATGATCGCGAAATAAAGCAGCGATTTTCATCAAACAATGGCAAAAAAAGCGGCGATTTTTGTCAAACAATAGCGAAATATAACGATAATTTTCGTCGATCGATCGCGAAATATAACGACGATTTTCTTCGAATGATCGAAAAATATAACAGGACTTTACTTCGAACGATCGCCGAAATAAAACGGCGATTTTCGTCGAACGATTGGTAAATTAAACTACGATTTTCGCCAAACGATAGCGAATTAAAGCGATGATTTCCGTCAAGCAATCACAAAATAAAACAACGATTATCGTCAAACGATCGCGAATTAGTGGGGCGATTTTCGTGAAGCAATCGCAAAACAAAGCGGCGATTTTCGTCATGCGATCGCAAAGTAAATGAACGATTTTCGCCAAACAATCGCGAAAAATGCCTAAAAATTTTAGCTATTCACTCGCTCGAAATAATAAACATCCAATCTAGATTAAATTCATTTGAAATTATGAGATATATAAAATTTCTCAGTGAGCTCACTGCGTTTGTTGCTGGGTTACCCTAATTAATGTAAAATACTGTAAACTAAAAAAAAATCATTTTTATTTTCTCTTATTCTTTCATGCACAATGAATTCGTAGCATATTTCAAACTGTTTGACTAATGCACATTTAGAAAGACTTAGGTTAAAAGGTTTACAATATATATATACATACACACATTTAATTTTCTTTCTTTTTTTAGTTTATTATAAAAATATAGTTTACAAAATTCACGCATAAATGTTGTAAAAATGTCGTAAATTTTAATTTACGCATAATTTCCTCTTTTTTCATATTTTTCGAGTGGCATCCCTGCATAAAGGAGCCAGTTTTTTAAAGGAATTCGCTAATGAGCCAATATTTTATTATAATAAGCATTGATAATAAAAACTCCTTCCTTTATATATGTGGCAATTTGTATTTTTGTTAATGGTATTATATAATATTTATTTCTTCTTCTGATGTTTAATTAATTATGTAAGCTGTTGATAAGGAAATTTGCATCGTATTTATTATTCTTTTCAAAATTATTAAATAAAAATTTAGATGCATTTTAATTCTAAAATAATAAATAAAATATCACTCCTAACGGTTAATAACAGTATTTCTATAGATTGGTAAATCGCTTAGTTCTGCAGAATGTAAAGTAGTTACAGATATGCTCCATTTACATTGTTTATACAATTGTAAAGGTTTTCATTATAAATTATAAGATTGTACAAATGATGTAATACAGTGCATTTCCCTATTTATTTATCTTTTTTATTGGCATTATCCCTTTCAAAGGCGACGGTAAATTATGTATGCAGCTTAATTTGAAATTCCAACTGTCAAATGACAGCCAGGATTTAAAAAATAAAATTTGGACTCATAAAATTTTTGAAGAAAATTATTTATTTTCAAGTTAACTCATTTGTAGATTCTGGTGATAAATGATCTTTTCAATATTTTATCAACATAATTACTTTGCCACTGAAAGAATTAAATATTAAAAAGATAATAATAATATAATCTGAAATATGTATAGCTAAATTTAATTAATTCAATATACATACATTTTTTTACAGATGGTTATAATCATGTCACCCATTCAATTCATGGTCTACATGACGTCACCCATGACGACATCATCCATTACGATGATAACCACGATTACGGATTGGAAGCTTCTAATGCCCATAGTCATTACATTGACAGTAGTCCAGAGTTTTATCCTAATCAGCAGTCTCTGAACCTTGGTCAAGATACTAAGTTTCAGCCAGATTACCATGGGAAGAACTATAACAGAGGTGAATTTTTTTTAAACATATTATGCCTTTAATTATTTCATATCCTTACTTCTGTGTTATTTTGCTGTTTGCGATAAAACTTTATGGTTATGAGTCAGTGTTTTATGAAATGAGTTTGGGTACTCTATTGTACTGTTCTTCTGCTATTAAAGTCGACAGAGTTTAAATGTAGTTGAAGAATGATATGTTGAAGTCAACAGGGGAAATTTTATTAAATGGAAGTAAACAATATTTGAAGCTCTTTAATCTTGTTTGGCACCTTATAAGTGGTGCACGCTGCATGCAGTATACATTGTATGCCTCATCCTCTCATTTCTGCATTAAGTATTATTGTCATTGTCACTCATGCTAAGATTTTATACTAATGCAAGATCAATCATTTGATACCTGGCTTGTCATATATGACTGAGCCATTATAATTTTAATAGCTGTTTGTGTCTGTATTTCTTCAAAATATGACTTAAATCTCTTGTGTTTGATGATACCTTTTAATAATAGTAATTCTTTAGATTACAATTAGGCTTGTGCCCTGTTTTCAGACCTTATCTGGTGACATTTGAGCAGTTGAATCCTATTTTACTTAATTTCCGACCCGGCATGATTTTACCTCTGATTCATAGCTAATGTGAGATTTAGAATTAAATTATTTGTACATAAAATATTGCAATGTTTTGTTCTAGACTACTTCTTTTGCAATTACATTTCCAAAGTGAATTAAAAAAAAAATGTATATGTATTTTCTTCCAGGTCGATTCACCCCTCATGACTTAGGTTTACCGGAGGGGTACAGTCCTCATCATCACTACGACCCACCTTTCCAAACAGTCCCATCTTCTGTCCCTCCTTCCCCTGACCAGTGGGCAGCAGACCTTAGTCATGGCAACAACGGTGGTCTCTCCAACGGTCATCCTACGTCCCATCATCACCAGAATCATCCAGTTTTCGCATCCCTGCAGACCAGGGAGTCTCCCCTCTCCCACCTGGGTCATGTACAGAATTCATCTCCAGGTCATGTGCAAGGGCAACAAGGCTGTGATGTCAAGCCTGTGATACAAGCTGCTGTTCTTGCAGGTAATTTACACCGATTTTGTGATAAATGAACTGGAAACAATTCTTCTTATCCTATTATTATTTATTTAAGGGTGTATTCGAAAAAACGCTTTTCCACCTTCAACAGCTCGAAATTTCAGGCACATTTTTAAAAGTAGAAACATGAAACTGGCTGAGGGGATTCTTGAAGGGACGCATGAGGTGCCGTGTGATGTCTTTTTACACTCAATTCATTAGAATTTGAGTTATAAACAATTACCTTATCAGTATGACCTTTTTTTTTTTTCGTTCCCAGGTCTCCCGCTTGGGAAAAATCGATTCGAAATGCCGTTTTTGATTGCTTTTTTTCCAATCTGCATTTATCAAAGAATCGACCCTCACGGCACCTTGTGTATTTTCCAAATAAGAGATTTTGAAAATTTGGTGTCTTTGAGAGCAAAAACGAATTTAAAAATAAATCGGAAAATATGCAGTTTGAATCGAAATACCCCCCTTAAGATTAAGAGTCCTCTCTCCCTGAATCAAAATTTTGAGTACGCCACTGACTCCTTGAAATCTTTTTTTAAAAAAAACATATTATTAAATATTTTAGGAACATTCTTTTCCCATTCTTATTTAGATCTATTAGAAATAAAATCTTATTTTTTGGCATTAATGTATTTTTTGTTTTCTTTTTAGTCCACGCCATCTTTATGAAAATATAATCAACCTTAATTAACCTTTAAAATATCTAAAATACCCATCATTTGTGAGCTAAAATCTTTCAATTTTTTTACTTTCATTTTATGTCAATGAGAATCAATGTTTATGCTTCTACTTGGATTATTATGTTATTTAAATTGAATATCCACAACCGGCCTAGTTTTTACTTTTTCAGTTTTGGTGTCAGATTTTTTTAAAAAAATTACTTTAACTGTCAAAACCGGTTTATAATTTGAAATTATCGTAATATAATAAATATATAATCAAAATCAAAAAAGTAAAAACTAGGCCGGTTGTAGATCGTCCTCAGTTATCTTATGCAAAAAATCATGCAAAAATATTAAAATTTGAGCAAGATATTTGAAAAGAACGCTCCCATAGATTTTACATTATCATCCGGGGTCTTTTTCTGTGCCTAGTGTGGGACCTTAAATGTCTATTGTATTTTCTTTTGTATTTCTTCTGTTTACCTGCTATTGCCGTATGATGGTTTTTTGAGAGATGGGTCGGAGGCTTGTACCTTGGGGATAATTTTCTAGAATGGAAAAGGCACAATTTTTTCTTTGACAACTTATAGAAAATTATTTTGTTTTATATTTTTACTTTAACACCAGCAACACTATTTAACAGTCTCTTTCTTTCATTTTTTACAGGAAGCGGTCCCATCCAATTATGGCAGTTTTTATTGGAACTCTTGACTGACAAATCTTGCCAGGGCTTCATCAGTTGGACAGGAGACGGATGGGAATTCAAACTCACTGATCCAGATGAAGTGGCCCGACGCTGGGGCATCCGCAAGAACAAACCCAAAATGAACTATGAAAAACTGAGCCGCGGCTTGAGATATTACTATGATAAAAATATCATTCATAAAACTGCTGGCAAACGATACGTCTATCGTTTCGTGTGTGATTTGCAAAGCCTCTTGGGATATACCCCGGAAGAGCTTCATGCTATGGTGGATTTGAAACCGGAGAAGAAAGACGATGAATAAATAGAGTATTCATGAAAAACCCCACCGTTTAATGTTTTGTGGATATGGGCTGAAAACTGGCTTTGTGTTTTTTTATTTTTATGAATGTATTTTTTTTCACCACCGAAGCCTAGAAATGCTCTGTTATAGGCCAACTATGTAGTGATATTTGCAAAGGCTTTGATTATGTATGCTAAGAAAAACAAAAAAATGCATATTTTAATCATTCAACCTTTCTAGTCTTGCAATGTATGCATTAGAATCCTGCTACAATCAGTAGAATAATACATGTCAGTATATTCCTTTTTTTTTTTTTTTTCTACTGATATAAGTTTGAAATCTGTTAAAGTAATTTTTAAGATTTACAATCTTCTTTTTTTGGGTGATATAAATAAATTTACCTTCATGTAAGGTATTACAATTTTATTCTCATTTATTGAAACTCAAATGTGTGATTGAGCTAAATCATTTGATCTCATGGAAGAAATCCGGGGGCATGTGTTTTTTCATGTTTTGGACTACTAGCCAAAGCCTTTTTTCATTCTACAAGATAATTCTGTCCGCTAAAGTTTATCTCTCACAGATAAATGATGCAATTTAAATATGTGTTGCAATAATTTACATGCGGTTATGTATATTTTTTTGTGAAATTTTTATTCTGTCATACAATTATATGAAGAAAAAGAAAAAACAATTGATAAAATGATTTATGTATAGTTAAAAAATTTCTTGATTCATATATATATTTATGTGTTATTTAAGCTAGAATTTAGTATTTTTGAAATTTCAATTCTGTAAATTTTATGTGTTATTTTAGTAAATGTAAAAAAAAAAAAATGAGTGTACATATAAATATATGCAATTGTATTGTAGCTTTCTTCATGAAAGGCAAAAGAATTATACTAATTAAAATAAGCAAAATGGATCAGAGGATTTGTAAATTTGAATGCTAAAATATTTATATAATTTCAAAATTTATATCTATAAAAGATTTTTTTTTTGTACTTTTTCTTTCTATTTTTCTTATATTAAGAGCTGTAAATAAGTAAAATATGCTTCATTTTTCTATCAGTCTAATTATATAATATTCACATGCTAAAAATTTTATGAAAGCATGATATCCTAGAAAATTTGCAGAAGATTAATTATAATAATATGCAAAACTAAACAAGAAAATTCAAAAAATAGCAAGATTTAAAAAAAAAAAAAAAAAAAAAAAAAAAATATGAGTCATATATGAGGGGTTCAGAACCATAATACATAGTCATATTGGGAGGGAGGGAGAAGAAAAAAAATGAAAGAAAAACTCCATTTAAAAAGCACAAAAAATCTGTTTTATTCACTCCCACAAAGTCTGTTTTCACATACTTTCTCATACATGTCATCTGTTCGCAATCTTTCTCATACATTGTTCCATCTAATTCACTAAACATTTAGTTAGCCGATGCATGTTCTGTTTTTGAAATATTCACTTCTGAACTGAACTGAAATAATATGTTGTTGTTTTGGCTAATTTACGAAACAGCTAATTAGCCGATGGATGTTCTGTTTTGAAGCATTCACTTCTGAACTGAAATGAAATAATCTGTTGATGCTAGAATTCATTTAGCTGTAACCAGTGGCCTTTAATAGATTCGTTATGTTCTGTTTCATAATAAAATGTATTTTGTGCTGCCAATATGGTCATTATTTGTAGATTAACATCCATTGAAACATTTAAACACATTGGATTAAATTTGAAATGACTGTTTAGAATAATTTCAATCAAATAAAACATACATGTCATCTGTACAAATGTATAAAACAGATTTTATTTCTCTCTCTCTGTCTCTCCTCCCTCCCCCCCCCCACACACACACACAAACAGAATGTGATCTTACTGTAGTTTAAAACCCCTCATATATTCAAACATAAATTATCTTGTTCATTTAAGATAATTAAAAAATATGTGATTGATTATAAAAATATTGTTGAAGGGGGAAAAAAATGAAAGCTAAGTTTAATTGCTATGTAATTCTTTTATTATTACAACTTTTGTATTTATTAACAATATTAAAAAGTAAATAAAACTTTTATATGATAAATAATTAGTTGAAAATTTTTGAAAAATTGAAACATTAAATGTATAATTAATCTACCAGACATGGTGATTTTTTTTTCCTTTTTCATTTTTTAAAGTTTGTATTTCTGTAGTTTTAAAATATGGAAATCATGTACACATATTTTTAAAAAATTAATGCTTTTAGTAAATGGTTTTTAGAAAATTACAAAACTGTATTGACATAAACTATATTATCATGCTCCAGTATTTTGCTATTTTGAAATAATTCATTTGAAGACTAACAGCTGTGGATCATTTAAAAAGTTTGAATCATATTTCAATTTTCCAATATATTGATTTCTTCCAATAATTGATGCAGGAACCCTCATTTTTTCCAATATGTTGGCCTTTCATATTGTTAAATGTGCTCTCCCAGTGATCTTGTTTTCCCATTTTAACTGTAACTGCGACAAAATGTAGTGCTTGTGTCTCATTTTTTTTTATTTACAAAGCTTATATAAATGGCTGTGTAGGCTTTATTAGAATTTAAATGTATTTTTGTATTTATGTATGTATGTATGTGTATGTAGGTATGTATGTATGTTGATGTGGTTTTGACAATGTTGCTGCAGTGTGTGTAGATACTGTCTATCAAAGAAACCTGCTGCAATTTGTTTGTTTGTTTATTATATATATTCGTAGTGTCTAAAAGTTATATATGTAGTGTTATACAAATCTTATACAAATTAAATATTTTATTGAAATTATGCAAATTTTTATATTTCTATTTAAAAAAAATAATGAGATCATTTTTTCCCGAATTGTGTAATAGACTGGGACGTGGCAACACAGATAATCACCTCATCGAGTTCACGGTTGAAATACTAGGACTAGTTAAATCTTGATTTCGCATATTAAAACACAATCAATCTGCTAAGCAGGGGCCTTGAGGGGGGAGACTGGGGGAGCCTCCCCCCAAACGTTTCTATGTGCTGTTTCAATTGGCAAAATTACAAACTAAAATGGCAAATTAGTTCAAAACTTTAATGAAAAACTATAATACACTTTCTATTTCTGATATTTGGATGAAAGTTATCAATATAATTAGAAATATTACTAAGATTTTTAAAAATAAAAACTGTATTACATTTTCTAATGGTGATAACTTGGTAAAATTATAAAACTAGTTGGCAAATCCCGAGAACTATTTATGTTCGTTTTTCATTGATTTGGCAAATACTGAATTTTGACTTGGCAATTTAAGGCTCTCTCCCCCACCAATAAAAAGTCTTCACGAGGGCCCTGCTGCCAAGTCTTATATTGGAGGAAAGCACCTAAAAATCGAATTTTAGTAATTGACTCTTAGGTTTACTATTTTGCTTTCCTGCACCCAAAAGAATGAAAACATGGAGAACTGGAAGCAGGAAAACATAATGATAAACCTATGAGTCAACTTCTAAAATTGGGTTTTTAGGTGCTTTCCACCAAGATAAGACTGGATTATGTTTTAATATGCAAATCGAGATTTAACTAAATCTAGAATTTCATCTGTGAACTTGTTGAGGTGTTTGTCTGTGCTGCCACCTCCCGGTCTATAATTATTATATTGATTTTTGTTAAACATAAATCACTATTGTGTGTGTTTATTATTGCAATAGTGTTGTACATATGAATGACTAGGCTCAGTGTGCACTCTTTCTGTGATCTGCAACTAAATTGGCAAAAAAAAACTGATATTTTTTAAAATTGCAAGTTTCATTTAATTGTTGAAACAAATTTTCCATGGTCGAAGGTTGCACAGTTTTAAGTATATAGAGATGCACATTATTTTATTTTTTGTAAGTTTTTTTATGTAAAACGGTTTTTAATTTATAGCTATAATAATGCTTACAGAATTATTTTAAGTTTACTTTAATAGTTATGCTTTGCATGCAATGGCAAGGGAATCATAATTTTTCAATTAAATAAATTCAGAAATACATAGAAATTGAAAAAAAGATAAGTACTATACTTTGTTTGTTTTTTTTTTCTAGAATTTGTATTTAAAATATTCTGAAAGTTATTGTTTAGAAAACCTTTTGGCGATGTTTGTTATTGTCATTTTGATACAAAAGCATTTTTTAATATTTTCTACTTTATATAAAAATTTTTGCTCCCTAACCCTTCCTAATTTTTGAAGGGGGAGCATTCATCTTTCTCAAAAGTTGGATTAAATTACCCAATTCATTGATTTTAGTTATTTTTAAAACAACATACATTCAAAATTATAATTAAAAGATAAATGATATGTGTTGAAGTGATACAAATAGACATTTACATTATTTAGGAATGTATGTTTGATAGAACTAATCAGGGCTGTAACCAGCTAGCAAACTCAGAGAGGAGCTTTAAATTTTTTTGATAGGATTAATTCACAGCTTTTTTTTTTTTTTTTTTCCTTCCTCTGTACTGATATATTAATATAGACTGAAGCCCCCACTAGCACCAGCATCTTGTCATAAAACTTTCAATTTGTTAAAAGTAATATAAATGATGTTAACCTCTTCAGCTCCAGGGTTTATTTTTATATTTTTTAAAACTTCAGTTATGAATTTAACAAACTAATAGCTAAGAAAGATTGAAATGTGATTTTTTTTTATACATAAAATGTGATGATGCATGGGGACTCAATAAACACATTTTCTTACAATTTTCTGAGGATTTTTATTTTAATTTAGATTGCAAAAGCAATGAAAAATGTAAAACAATTATATATTTATTAAGTTTTTATTGTTAATGGACTATACAAATGGTATTTTAACATACAGAAAAATGATTTCTGTTTTCATTTTTGCTGCAAGTGATTTTTGATAAAACACACTTCTTTCTAAAAAAAGTGCTATAAGAAACAAATTGATATTTTGTTTAATTGTATTCATGCCAATCTTTAATTTTTTAAAAACATCATTTATGTGAAAAAAAAATTATGAAGATATGTAATATGTAAAATACATCAGGTCTGAGGAGGTTTAAAGTTGTAAAGCCTAGAGAGGGGTAAGAAAAAAAAAAAAAAAGCATATATTATCCACACTGTCCCCTTCTGGTTATGGAACTGATTAGCAATTTTTTTATTTTTCAAACAAGTATTTTATAAATGGTTTAATCAATAGAAATTTAGGTTTGATTCTCAAGTTTTTATAATTGTATTTCAATTT
>OZ025292.1:1865000-1892500 GCA_964019185.1 Maratus speculifer | reverse complement strand
TCCATCCGATTTTCATAAAATTTGAAATGACTCGACAAAATTATGTTATAATTATGTATTTTAAATTTCAAACGATTCGGCTGGGTAGATTTGCGTTGTTATATGCGGACAGACAGATAGACAGACGGACGGACTGAGCGACATCAATAGGTGCTACGTATTTACATAATTACGAACGCACCTAATAATTATATGTTTTAAATTACAAACGATTAAAATGCATTTAAAACTTCTTTCCCTATTGACCGTAATGTAACGGAATCCTTTTGAATGTCCCTGTAATTGATCTATCCATCCGATTTTCATAAAATTTGAAATGACTCGACAAAATTATGTTATAATTATGTATTTTAAATTTCAAACGATTCGGCTGGGTAGTTTTTGCGTTGTTATATGCGGACAGACGGACAAACAGACGGACTGACATACAGACGGACGGACGGACTGAGCGACAACAATAGGTGCTACGTAATTACATAATTACGAACGCACCTAATAATTATATGTTTTAAATTACAAATGATTAAAATGCATTTAAAACTTCTTTCCCTATTGACCGTAATGTAACGGAATCCTTTTGCATGTCCCTGTAATTGATCTATCCATCCGATTTTCATAAAATTTGAAATGACTCGACAAAATTATGTTATAATTATGTATTTTAAATTTCAAACGATTCAGCTGGGTAGATTTGCGTTGTTATATGCGGACAGACAGATAGACAGACGGACGGACTGAGCGACAACAATAGGTGCTACGTATTTACATAATTACGAACGCACCTAATAATTATATGTTTTAAATTTCAAACGATTAAAATGCATTTAAAACTTTTTTCCCTATTGACCGTAATGTAACGGAATCCTTTTGAATGTCCTTGTAATTGATCTATCCATCCGATTTTCATAAAATTTGAAATGACTCGACAAAATTATGTTATAATTATGTATTTTAAATTTCAAACGATTCGGCTGGGTAGTTTTTGCGTTGTTATATGCGGACAGACGGGCAGACATACAGACGGACGGACGGACTGAGCGACAACAATAGGTGCTACGTAATTACATAATTACGAACGCACCTAATAATTATATGTTTTAAATTACAAATGATTAAAATGCATTTAAAACTTCTTTCCCTATTGACCGTAATGTAACGGAATCCTTTTGCATGTACCTGTAATTGATCTATCCATCCGATTTTCATAAAATTTGAAATGACTCGACAAAATTATGTTATAATTATGTATTTTAAATTTCAAACGATTTGGCTGGGTAGTTTTTGCGTTGTTATATGCGGACAGACGGACAGACATACAGACGGACGGACGGACTGAGCGACAACAATAGGTGCTACGTAATTACATAATTACGAACGCATCTAATAATTATATGTTTTAAATTTAAAACGATTAAAATGCATTTAAAACTTTTTTCCCTATTGACCGTAATGTAACGGAATCCTTTTGAATGTCCTTGTAATTGATCTATCCATCCGATTTTTATAAAATTTGAAATGACTCGACAAAATTATGTTATAATTATGTATTTTAAATTTCAAACGATTTGGCTGGGTAGTTTTTTCTTTGTTATATGCGGACAGACGGACAGACAGACGGAAAGACAGACAGACAGACGGACGGACGGACTGAGCGACAACAATAGGTGCTACGTATTTACATAATTACGAACACACCTAATAATTATATGTTTTAAATTTCAAACGATTAAAATGCATTTAAAACTTTTTTCCCTATTGACCGTAATGTAACGGAATCTTTTGAATGTCCCTGTAATTGATCTATCCACCCGATTTTCATAAAATTTGAAATGACTCGACAAAATTATGTTATAATTATGTATTTTAAATTTCAAACGATTCGGCTGGGTAGTTTTTGCGCTGTTATATGCGGACCAACGGACAGACAGACAACAATAGGTGCTACGTATTTACATAATTACGAACGCACCTAATAATTATATGTTTTAAATTTCAAACGATTAAAATGCATTTAAAACTTTTTTCCCTATTGAACGTAATATAACGGAATCCTTTTGAATGTCCCTGTAATTGATCTATCCACCCGATTTTCATAAAATTTGAAATGATTCGACAAAATTATGTTATAATTATGTATTTTAAATTTCAAACGATTTGGCTGGGTAGTTTTTGCGTTGTTATATGCGGACAGACAAACAGACAGACGGACAGACTGCGCGACAACAGTTGATGCTACGTATTTACATAATTAGGAACGCACCTAATAATTATATGTTTTAAATTTCAAACGATTAAAATGCATTTAAAACTTTTTTCCCTATTGACCGTAATGTAACGAAATCCTTTTGAATGTCCCTGTAATTGATCTATCCATCCGATTTTCATAAAATTTGAAATGACTCGACAAAATTATGTTATAATTATGTTTTTTAAATTTCAAATGATTCGGCTGGGTAGTTTTTGCGTTGTTATATGCGGACAGACGGACAGACAGAGGGACAGACATACAGACGGACGGACGGACTGAGCGACAACAATAGGTGCTACGTATTTACATAATTACGAACGCACCTAATAATTATATGTTTTAAATTACAAACGATTAAAATGCATTTAAAACTTCTTTCCCTATTGACCGTAATGTAACGGAATCCTTTTGAATGTCCCTGTAATTGATCTATCCATCCGATTTTCATAAAATTTGAAATGACTCGACAAAATTATGTTATAATTATGTATTTTAAATTTCAAACGATTCGGCTGGGTAGTTTTTGCGTTGTTATATACGGACAGACGGACAGACAGACGGACAGACAGACAGGCAGGCAGACAGACGGACGGACGGACTGAGCGACAACAATAGGTGCTACGTATTTACATAATTACGAACGCACCTAATAATTATATGTTTTAAATTTCAAACGATTAAAATGCATTTAAAACTTTTTTCCCTATTGACCGTAATGTAACGGAATCCTTTTGAATGTCCCTGTAATTGATCAATCCATCCGATTTTCATAAAATTTGAAATGACTTGACAAAATTATGTTATAATTATGTATTTTAAATTTCAAACGATTTGGCTGGGTAGTTTTTGCGTTGTTATATGCGGACAGACGGACAAACAGACGGACTGACATACAGACGGACGGACGGACTGAGCGACAACAATAGGTGCTACGTATTTACATAATTACGAACGCACCTAATAATTATATGTTTTAAATTACAAACGATTAAAATGCATTTAAAACTTCTTTCCCTATTGACCGTAATGTAACGGAATCCTTTTGAATGTCCCTGTAATTGATCTATCCATCCGATTTTCATAAAATTTGAAATGACTCGACAAAATTATGTTATAATTATGTATTTTAAATTTAAAACGATTCGGCTGTTTAGTTTTTGCGTTGTTTTATGCGGACAGACGGACAGACAGACGGACAGACAGACAGACAGACAGACAGACGGACGGACGGACTGAGCGACAACAATAGGTGCTACGTTTTTACATAATTACGAACACACCTAATAATTATATGTTTTAAATTTCAAACGATTAAAATGCATTTAAATCTTTTCCCTATTGACCGTAATGTAACGGAATCCTTTTGAATGTCCCTGTAATTGATCTATTCATCCGATTTTCATAAAATTTGAAATGACTTGACAAAATTATGTTATAATTATGTATTTTAAATTTCAAACGATTCGGCTGGGTAGTTTTTGCGTTGTTATATGCGGACAGACGGACAGATAGACGAACAGACAGACAGACGGACGGACGGACAGAGCGACAACAATAGGTGCTACGTATTTACATAATTACGAACGCACCTAATAATTATATGTTTTAAATTTCAAACGATTAAAATGCATTTAAAACTTCTTTCCCTATTGAACGTAATGTAACGGAATCCTTTTGAATGTCCCTGTAATTGATCTATCCATCCGATTTTTATAAAATTTTAAATGACTCGACAAAATTATGTTATAATTATGTATTTTAAATTTCAAAGGATTCGGCTGGGTAGTTTTTGCGTTGTTATATGCGGACAGACGGACAGACAGACAGACAGACGGACAGACGGACTGAGAGACAACAATAGGTGCTACGTATTTACATAATTACGAACACACCTAATAATTATATGTTTTAAATTTCAAACGATTAAAATGCATTTAAAACTTTTTTCCCTATTGACCGTAATGTAACGGAATCCTTTTGAATGTCCCTGTAATTGATCTATCCATCCGATTTTCATAAAATTTGAAATGACTCGACAAAATTATGTTATAATTATGTATTTTAAATTTCAAACGATTCGGCTGGGTAGTTTTTGCGTTGTTATATGCGGACCAACGGACAGACAGACGGACGGACGGACAGAGCGACAACAATAGGTGCTACGTATTTACATAATTACGAACGCACCTAATAATTATATGTTTTAAATTTCAAACGATTAAAATGCATTTAAAACTTTTTTCCCTATTGAACGTAATGTAACGGAATCCTTTTGAGTGTCCCTGTAATTGATCTATCCATCCGATTTTCATAAATTTTGATATGACTCGACAAAATTATGTTATAATTATGTATTTTAAATTTCAAACGATTCGGCTGGGTAGTTTTTGCGTTGTTATATGCGGACAGACGGACAGACAGACGGACAGACAGACGGACAGACAGACGGACGGACGAACGGACTGAGCGACAACAATAGGTTCTACGTATTTACATAATTACGAACGCACCTAATAATTATATGTTTTATATTTCAAACGATTAAAATGCATTTAAAACTTTTTTCCCTATTGACCGGAATGTAACGGAATCATTTTGATTGTCCCTGTAATTGATCTATCCATCCGATATTCATAAAATTTGAAATGAATCGACAAAATTATGTTATAATTATGTATTTTAAATTTCAAACGATTCGGCTGGGTAGTTTTTGCGTTGTTATATGCGGACCAACGGACAGACAGACGGACGGACAGAGCGACAACAATAGGTGCTACGTATTTACATAATTTCGAACGCACCTAATAATTATATGTTTTAAATTTCAAACAATTAAAATGCATTTAAAACTTTTTTCCCTATTGACCTTAATGTAACGGAATCATTTGAATGTCCCTGTAATTGATCTATCCATCCGATTTTCATAAAATTTGAAATGACTTGACAAAATTATGTTATAATTATGTATTTTGAATTTCAAACAATTCGGCTGGGTAGTTTTTGCGTTGTTATATGCGGACAGACGGACAGACAGACGGACAGACAGACAGGCAGACAGACAGACGGACGAACGGACTGAGCGACAACAATAGGTGCTACGTATTTACATAATTACGAACGCACTTAATAATTATATGTTTTAAATTTCAAACGATTAAAATGCTTTTAAAACTTTTTTCCCTATTGACCGTAATGTAACGGAATCCTTTTGAATGTCCCTTTAATTGATCTATCCATCCGATTTTCATAAAATTTGAAATGACTCGACAAAATTATGTTATAATTATGTATTTTAAATTTCAAACGATTCGGCTGGGTAGTTTTTGCGTTGTTATATGCGGACAGACGGACAGACAGACGGACTGACATACAGACGGACGGGCGGACTGAGCGACAACAATAGGTGCTACGTAATTACATAATTACGAACGCACCTAATAATTATATGTTTTAAATTACAAACGATTAAAATGCATTTAAAACTTCTTTCCCTATTGACCGTAATGTAACGGAATCTTTTTGAATGTCCCTGTAATTGATCTATCCATCCGATTTTCATAAAATTTGAAATGACTCGACAAAATTATGTTATAATTATGTATTTTAAATTTCAAACGATTCGGCTGGGTAGATTTGCGTTGTTATATGCGGACAGACAGATAGACAGACGGACGGACTGAGCGACAACAATAGGTGCTACGTATTTACATAATTACGAACGCACCTAATAATTATATGTTTTAAATTTCAAACGATTAAAATGCATTTAAAACTTTTTTCCCTATTGACCGTAATGTAACGGAATCCTTTTGAATGTCCCTGTAATCGATCTATCCATCCGATTTTCATAAAATTTGAAATGACTCGACAAAATTATGTTATAATTATGTATTTTAAATTTCAAACGATTCGGCTGGGTAGTTTTTGCGTTGTTATATGCGGACAGACGGACAGACAGACAGACAGACGGACGGACGGACTGAGCGACAACAATAGGTGCTACGTATTTACATAATTACGAACGCACCTAATAATTATATGTTTTAAATTTCAAACGATTAAAATGCATTTAAAACTTTTTTCCCTATTGACCGTAATGTAACGGAATCCTTTTGAATGTCCCTGTAATTGTTCTATCCATCCGATTTTCATAAAATTTGAAATGACTCGACAAAATTATGTTATAATTATGTATTTTAAATTTCAAACGATTCGGCTGGGTAGATTTGCGTTGTTATATGCGGACAGACAGATAGACAGACGGACGGACTGAGCGACAACAATAGGTGCTACGTATTTACATAATTACGAACGCACCTAATAATTATATGTTTTAAATTTCAAACGATTAAAATGCATTTAAAACTTTTTTCCCTATTGACCGTAATGTAACGGAATCCTTTTGAATGTCCTTGTAATTGATCTATCCATCCGATTTTCATAAAATTTGAAATGACTCGACAAAATTATGTTATAATTATGTATTTTAAATTTCAAACGATTCGGCTGGGTAGTTTTTGCGTTGTTATATGCGGACAGACGGACAGACAGACAGACAGACGGACGGACGGACTGAGCGACAACAATAGGTGCTACGTATTTACATAATTACGAACGCACCTAATAATTATATGTTTTAAATTTCAAACGATTAAAATGCATTTAAAACTTTTTTCCCTATTGACCGTAATGTAACGGAATCCTTTTGAATGTCCTTGTAATTGATCTATCCATCCGATTTTCATAAAATTTGAAATGACTCGACAAAATTATGTTATAATTATGTATTTTAAATTTCAAACGATTCGGCTGGGTAGTTTTTGCGTTGTTATATGCGGACAGACGGACAGACAGACAGACAGACGGACGGACGGACTGAGCGACAACAATAGGTGCTACGTATTTACATAATTACGAACACACCTAATAATTATATGTTTTAAATTTCAAACGATTAAAATGCATTTAAAACTTTTTTCCCTATTGACCGTAATGTAACGGAATCCTTTTGAATGTCCCTGTAATTGATCTATCCATCCGATTTTCATAAAATTTGAAATGACTCGACAAAATTATGTTATAATTATGTATTTTAAATTTCAAACGATTCGGCTGGGTAGTTTTTGCGTTGTTATATGCTGACCAACGGACAGACAGACGGACGGACGGACAGAGCGACAACAATAGGTGCTACGTATTTACATAATTACGAACGCACCTAATAATTATATGTTTTAAATTTCAAACGATTAAAATGCATTTAAAACTTTTTTCCCTATTGAACGTAATGTAACGGAATCCTTTTGAGTGTCCCTGTAATTGATCTATCCATCCGATTTTCATAAATTTTGATATGACTCGACAAAATTATGTTATAATTATGTATTTTAAATTTCAAACGATTCGGCTGGGTAGTTTTTGCGTTGTTATATGCGGACAGACGGACAGACAGACGGACAGACAGACGGACGGACGAACGGACTGAGCGACAACAATAGGTGCTACGTGTTTACATAATTACGAACGCACCTAATAATTATATGTTTTAAATTTCAAACGATTAAAATGCATTTAAAACTTTTTTCCCTATTGACCGGAATGTAACGGAATCCTTTTGAATGTCCCTGTAATTGATCTATCCATCCGATATTCATAAAATTTGAAATGAATCGACAAAATTATGTTATAATTATGTATTTTAAATTTCAAACGATTCGGCTGGGTAGTTTTTGCGTTGTTATATGCGGACAGACGGACAGACAGACAGACAGACGGACGGACGGACTGAGCGACAACAATAGGTGCTACGTATTTACATAATTACGAACACACCTAATAATTATATGTTTTAAATTTCAAACGATTAAAATGCATTTAAAACTTTTTTCCCTATTGACCGTAATGTAACGGAATCCTTTTGAATGTCCCTGTAATTGATCTATCCATCCGATTTTCATAAAATTTGAAATGACTCGACAAAATTATGTTATAATTATGTATTTTAAATTTCAAACGATTCGGCTGGGTAGTTTTTGCGTTGTTATATGCGGACCAACGGACAGACAGACGGACGGACGGACAGAGCGACAACAATAGGTGCTACGTAGTTACATATTTACGAACGCACCTAATAATTATATGTTTTAAATTTCAAACGATTAAAATGCATTTAAAACTTTTTTCCCTATTGAACGTAATGTAACGGAATCCTTTTGAGTGTCCCTGTAATTGATCTATCCATCCGATTTTCATAAAATTTGAAATGACTCGACAAAATTATGTTATAATTATGTATTTTAAATTTCAAACGATTCGGCTGGGTAGTTTTTGCGTTGTTATATGCGGACAGACGGACAGACAGACGGACAGACAGACGGACGGACGAACGGACTGAGCGACAACAATAGGTGCTACGTATTTACATAATTACGAACGCACCTAATAATTATATGTTTTAAATTTCAAACGATTAAAATGCATTTAAAACTTTTTTCCCTATTGACCGTAATGTAACGAAATCCTTTTGAATGTCCCTGTAATTGATCTATCCATCCGATTTTCATAAAATTTGAAATGACTCGACAAAATTATGTTATAAATATGTATTTTAAATTTCAAATGATTCGGCTGGGTAGTTTTTGCGTTGTTATATGCGGACAGACGGACATACAGACGGACAGACATACAGACGGACGGACGGACTGAGCGACAACAATAGGTGCTACGTATTTACATAATTTCGAACGCACCTAATAATTATATGTTTTAAATTTCAAACAATTAAAATGCATTTAAAACTTTTTTCCCTATTGACCGTAATGTAACGGAATCCTTTTGAATGTCCTTGTAATTGATCTATCCATCCGATTTTCATAAAATTTGAAATGACTCGACAAAATTATGTTATAATTATGTATTTTAAATTTCAAACGATTCGGCTGGGTAGATTTGCGTTGTTATATGCAGACAGACAGATAGACAGACGGACGGACTGAGCGACAACAATAGGTGCTACGTATTTACATAATTACGAACGCACCTAATAATTATATGTTTTAAATTTCAAACGATTAAAATGCATTTAAAACTTTTTTCCCTATTGACCGTAATGTAACGGAATCCTTTTGAATGTCCTTGTAATTGATCTATCCATCCGATTTTCATAAAATTTGAAATGACTCGACAAAATTATGTTATAATTATGTATTTTAAATTTCAAACGATTCGGCTGGGTAGTTTTTGCGTTGTTATATGCGGACAGACGGACAGACATACAGACGGACGGACGGACTGAGCGACAACAATAGGTGCTACGTAATTACATAATTACGAACGCACCTAATAATTATATGTTTTAAATTACAAATGATTAAAATGCATTTAAAACTTCTTTCCCTATTGACCGTAATGTAACGGAATCCTTTTGCATGTCCCTGTAATTGATCTATCCATCCGATTTTCATAAAATTTGAAATGACTCGACAAAATTATGTTATAATTATGTATTTTAAATTTCAAATGATTCGGCTGGGTAGATTTGCGTTGTTATATGCGGACAGACAGACAGACGGACGGACGGACTGAGCGACAACAATAGGTGCTACGTAATTACATAATTACGAACGCACCTAATAATTATATGTTTTAAATTTCAAACGATTAAAATGCATTTAAAACTTTTTTCCCTATTGACCGTAATGCAACGGAATCCTTTTGAATGTCCTTGTAATTGATCTATCCATCCGATTTTTATAAAATTTGAAATGACTCGACAAAATTATGTTATAATTATGTATTTTAAATTTCAAACGATTTGGCTGGGTAGTTTTTGCTTTGTTATATGCGGACAGACGGACAGACAGACGGACAGACAGACAGACAGACGGACGGACGGACTGAGCGACAACAATAGGTGCTACGTATTTACATAATTACGAACACACCTAATAATTATATGTTTTAAATTTCAAACGATTAAAATGCATTTAAAACTTTTTTCCCTATTGACCGTAATGTAACGGAATCTTTTGAATGTCCCTGTAATTGATCTATCCATCCGATTTTCATAAAATTTGAAATGACTCGACAAAATTATGTTATAATTATGTATTTTGAATTTCAAACGATTCGGCTGGGTAGTTTTTGCGTTGTTATATGCGGACAGACGGACAGACATACAGACGGACGGACGGACTGAGCGACAACAATAGGTGCTACGTAATTACATAATTACGAACGCACCTAATAATTATATGTTTTAAATTACAAATGATTAAAATGCATTTAAAACTTCTTTCCCTATTGACCGTAATGTAACGGAATCCTTTTGCATGTCCCTGTAATTGATCTATCCATCCGATTTTCATAAAATTTGAAATGACTCGACAAAATTATGTTATAATTATGTATTTTAAATTTCAAATGATTCGGCTGGGTAGATTTGCGTTGTTATATGCGGACAGACAGACAGACGGACGGACGGACTGAGCGACAACAATAGGTGCTACGTAATTACATAATTACGAACGCACCTAATAATTATATGTTTTAAATTTCAAACGATTAAAATGCATTTAAAACTTTTTTCCCTATTGACCGTAATGCAACGGAATCCTTTTGAATGTCCTTGTAATTGATCTATCCATCCGATTTTTATAAAATTTGAAATGACTCGACAAAATTATGTTATAATTATGTATTTTAAATTTCAAACGATTTGGCTGGGTAGTTTTTGCTTTGTTATATGCGGACAGACGGACAGACAGACGGACAGACAGACAGACAGACGGACGGACGGACTGAGCGACAACAATAGGTGCTACGTATTTACATAATTACGAACACACCTAATAATTATATGTTTTAAATTTCAAACGATTAAAATGCATTTAAAACTTTTTTCCCTATTGACCGTAATGTAACGGAATCTTTTGAATGTCCCTGTAATTGATCTATCCATCCGATTTTCATAAAATTTGAAATGACTCGACAAAATTATGTTATAATTATGTATTTTGAATTTCAAACGATTCGGCTGGGTAGTTTTTGCGTTGTTATATGCGGACAGACGGACAGACATACAGACGGACGGACGGACTGAGCGACAACAATAGGTGCTACGTAATTACATAATTACGAACGCACCTAATAATTATATGTTTTAAATTACAAATGATTAAAATGCATTTAAAACTTCTTTCCCTATTGACCGTAATGTAACGGAATCCTTTTGCATGTCCCTGTAATTGATCTATCCATCCGATTTTCATAAAATTTGAAATGACTCGACAAAATTATGTTATAATTATGTATTTTAAATTTCAAACGATTCGGCTGGGTAGATTTGCGTTGTTATATGCGGACAGACAGACAGACGGACGGACGGACTGAGCGACAACAATAGGTGCTACGTATTTACATAATTACGAACACACCTAATAATTATATGTTTTAAATTTCAAACGATTAAAATGCATTTAAAACTTTTTTCCCTATTGACCGTAATGTAACGGAATCCTTTTGAATATCCATCCGATTTTCATAAAATTTCAAATGACTCGACAAAATTATGTTATAATTATGTATTTTAAATTTCAAACGATTCGGCTGGGTAGTTTTTGCGCTGTTATATGCGGACCAACGGACAGACAGACGGACAGACAGACAACAATAGGTGCTTCGTATTTACATAATTACGAACGCACCTAATAATTATATGTTTTAAATTTCAAACGATTAAAATGCATTTAAAACTTTTTTCCCTATTGAACGTAATATAACGGAATCCTTTTGAGTGTCCCTGTAATTGATCTATCCATCCGATTTTCATAAAATTTGAAATGACTCGACAAAATTATGTTATAATTATGTATTTTAAATTTCAAACGATTCGGCTGGGTAGTTTTGCGTTGTTATATGCGGACAGACGGACAGACAGACGGACAGACAGACGGACAGACAGACGGACAGACAGACGGACGGACGGACGGACTGAGCGACAACAATAGGTGCTACGTATTTACATAATTACGAACGCACCTAATAATTATATGTTTTAAAATTCAAACAATTAAAATGCATTTAAAACTTTTTTCCCTATTGACCGTAATGTAACGGAATCCTTTTGAATGTCCCTGTAATTGTTCTATCCATCCGATTTTCATAAAATTTGAAATGATTCGACAAAATTATGTTATAATTATGTATTTTAAATTTCAAACGATTCGGCTGGGTAGTTTTTGCGTTGTTATATGCGGACAGACGGACAGACAGACGGACAGAAAGACAGACAGACGGACGGACGGACTGAGCGACAACAATAGGTGCTACGTATTTACATAATTACGAACACACCTAATAATTATATGTTTTAAATTACAAACGATTAAAATGCATTTAAAACTTTTTTCCCTATTGAACGTAATGTAACGGAATCCTTTTGAGTGTCCCTGTAATTGATCTATCCATCCGATTTTCATAAAATTTGAAATGACTCGACAAAATTATGTTATAATTATGTATTTTAAATTTCAAACGATTCGGCTGGGTAGTTTTTGCGTTGTTATATGCGGACAGACGGACAGACAGAGGGACAGACATACAGACGGACGGACGGACTGAGCGACAACAATAGGTGCTACGTATTTACATAATTACGAACGCACCTAATAATTATATGTTTTAAATTACAAACGATTAAAATGCATTTAAAACTTCTTTCCCTATTGACCGTAATGTAACGGAATCCTTTTGAATGTCCCTGTAATTGATCTATCCATCCGATTTTCATAAAATTTGAAATGACTCGACAAAATTATGTTATAATTATGTATTTTAAATTTCAAACGATTCGGCTGGGTAGTTTTTGCGTTGTTATATGCGGACAGACGGACAGACAGACGGACAGACAGACAGACAGACAGACAGACGGACGGACGGACTGAGCGACAACAATAGGTGCTACGTATTTACATAATTACGAACACACCTAATAATTATATGGTTTAAATTTCAAACGATTAAAATGCATTTAAATCTTTTTCCCTATTGACCGTAATGTAACGGAATCCTTTTGAATGTCCCTGTAATTGATCTATTCATCCGATTTTCATAAAATTTGAAATGACTTGACAAAATTATGTTATAATTATGTATTTTAAATTTCAAACGATTCGGCTGGGTAGTTTTTGCGTTGTTATATGCGGACAGACGGACAGATAGACGAACAGACAGACAGACGGACGGACGGACAGAGCGACAACAATAGGTGCTACGTATTTACATAATTACGAACGCACCTAATAATTATATGTTTTAAATTTCAAACCATTAAAATGCATTTAAAACTTCTTTACCTATTGAACGTAATGTAACGGAATCCTTTTGAATGTACCTGTAATTGATCTATCCATCCGATTTTTATAAAATTTTAAATGACTCGACAAAATTATGTTATAATTATGTATTTTAAATTTCAAACGATTCGGCTGGGTAGTTTTTGCGTTGTTATATGCGGACAGACGGACAGATAGACGAACAGACAGACAGACGGCCGGACTGATCGACAACAATAGGTGCTACGTATTTACATAATTACGAACGCACCTAATAATTATATGTTTTAAATTTCAAACGATTAAAATGCATTTAAAACTTTTTTCCCTATTGACCGTAATGTAACGGAATCCTTTTGAATGTCCTTGTAATTGATCTATCCATCCGATTTTCATAAAATTTGAAATGACTCGACAAAATTATGTTATAATTATGTATTTTAAATTTCAAACGATTCGGCTGGGTAGTTTTTGCGTTGTTATATGCGGACAGACGGACAGACATACAGACGGACGGACGGACTGAGCGACAACAATAGGTGCTACGTAATTACATAATTACGAACGCACCTAATAATTATATGTTTTAAATTACAAATGATTAAAATGCATTTAAAACTTCTTTCCCTATTGACCGTAATGTAACGGAATCCTTTTGCATGTCCCTGTAATTGATCTATCCATCCGATTTTCATAAAATTTGAAATGACTCGACAAAATTATGTTATAATTATGTATTTTAAATTTCAAACGATTCCGCTGGGTAGATTTGCGTTGTTATATGCGGACAGACAGATAGACAGACGGACGGACTGAGCGACAACAATAGGTGCTACGTATTTACATAATTACGAACGCACCTAATAATTATATGTTTTAAATTTCAAACGATTAAAATGCATTAAAAACTTTTTTCCCTATTGACCGTAATGTAACGGAATCCTTTTGAATGTCCTTGTAATTGATCTATCCATCCGATTTTCATAAAATTTGAAATGACTCGACAAAATTATGTTATAATTATGTATTTTAAATTTCAAACGATTCGGCTGGGTAGTTTTTGCGTTGTTATATGCGGACAGACGGACAGACATACAGACGGACGGACGGACTGAGCGACAACAATAGGTGCTACGTAATTACATAATTACGAACGCACCTAATAATTATATGTTTTAAATTACAAATGATTAAAATGCATTTAAAACTTCTTTCCCTATTGACCGTAATGTAACGGAATCCTTTTGCATGTCCCTGTAATTGATCTATCCATCCGATTTTCATAAAATTTGAAATGACTCGACAAAATTATGTTATAATTATGTATTTTGAATTTCAAACGATTCGGCTGGGTAGTTTTTGCGTTGTTATATGCGGACAGACGGACAGACATACAGACGGACGGACGGACTGAGCGACAACAATAGGTGCTACGTAATTACATAATTACGAACGCACCTAATAATTATATGTTTTAAATTACAAATGATTAAAATGCATTTAAAACTTCTTTCCCTATTGACCGTAATGTAACGGAATCCTTTTGCATGTCCCTGTAATTGATCTATCCATCCGATTTTCATAAAATTTGAAATGACTCGACAAAATTATGTTATAATTATGTATTTTAAATTTCAAACGATTCGGCTGGGTAGATTTGCGTTGTTATATGCGGACAGACAGACAGACGGACGGACGGACTGAGCGACAACAATAGGTGCTACGTATTTACATAATTACGAACACACCTAATAATTATATGTTTTAAATTTCAAACGATTAAAATGCATTTAAAACTTTTTTCCCTATTGACCGTAATGTAACGGAATCCTTTTGAATATCCATCCGATTTTCATAAAATTTGAAATGACTCGACAAAATTATGTTATAATTATGTATTTTAAATTTCAAACGATTTGGCTGGGTAGTTTTTGCGTTGTTATATGCGGACAGACGGACAGACATACAGACGGACGGACGGACTGAGCGACAACAATAGGTGCTACGTAATTACATAATTACGAACGCACCTAATAATTATATGTTTTAAATTTCAAACGATTAAAATGCATTTAAAACTTTTTTCCCTATTGACCGTAATGTAACGGAATCCTTTTGAATGTCCTTGTAATTGATCTATCCATCCGATTTTTATAAAATTTGAAATGACTTGACAAAATTATGTTATAATTATGTATTTTAAATTTCAAACGATTTGACTGGGTAGTTTTTGCTTTGTTATATGCGGACAGACGGACAGACAGACGGACAGACAGACAGACAGACGGACGGACGGACTGAGCGACAACAATAGGTGCTACGTATTTACATAATTACGAACACACCTAATAATTATATGTTTTAAATTTCAAACGATTAAAATGCATTTAAAACTTTTTTCCCTATTGACCGTAATGTAACGGAATCTTTTGAATGTCCCTGTAATTGATCTATCCATCCGATTTTCATAAAATTTGAAATGACTCGACAAAATTATGTTATAATTATGTATTTTAAATTTCAAACGATTCGGCTGGGTAGTTTTTGCGCTGTTATATGCGGACCAACGGACAGACAGACGGACAGACAGACAACAATAGGTGCTACGTATTTACATAATTACGAACGCACCTAATAATTATATGTTTTAAATTTCAAACGATTAAAATGCATTTAAAACTTTTTTCCCTATTGAACGTAATATAACGGAATCCTTTTGAGTGTCCCTGTAATTGATCTATCCATCCGATTTTCATAAAATTTGAAATGACTCGACAAAATTATGTTATAATTATGTATTTTAAATTTCAAACGATTCGGCTGGGTAGTTTTGCGTTGTTATATGCGGACAGACGGACAGACAGACGGACAGACAGACGGACAGACAGACGGACAGACAGACGGACGGACGGACGGACTGAGCGACAACAATAGGTGCTACGTATTTACATAATTACGAACGCACCTAATAATTATATGTTTTAAATTTCAAACAATTAAAATGCATTTAAAACTTTTTTCCCTATTGACCGTAATGTAACGGAATCCTTTTGAATGTCCCTGTAATTGTTCTATCCATCCGATTTTCATAAAATTTGAAATGATTCGACAAAATTATGTTATAATTATGTATTTTAAATTTCAAACGATTCGGCTGGGTAGTTTTTGCGTTGTTATATGCGGACAGACGGACAGACAGACGGACGGACGGACTGAGCGACAACAATAGGTGCTACGTATTTACATAATTACGAACACACCTAATAATTATATGTTTTAAATTACAAACGATTAAAATGCATTTAAAACTTTTTTCCCTATTGAACGTAATGTAACGGAATCCTTTTGAGTGTCCCTGTAATTGATCTATCCATCCAATTTTCATAAAATTTGAAATGACTCGACAAAATTATGTTATAATTATGTATTTTAAATTTCAAACGATTCGGCTGGGTAGTTTTTGCGTTGTTATATGCGGACAGACGGACAGACAGAGGGACAGACATACAGACGGACGGACGGACTGAGCGACAACAATAGGTGCTACGTATTTACATAATTACGAACGCACCTAATAATTATATGTTTTAAATTACAAACGATTAAAATGCATTTAAAACTTCTTTCCCTATTGACCGTAATGTAACGGAATCATTTTGAATGTCCCTGTAATTGATCTATAGATCCGATTTTCATAAAATTTGAAATGACTCGACAAAATTATGTTATAATTATGTATTTTAAATTTCAAACGATTCGGCTGGGTAGTTTTTGCGTTGTTATATGCGGACAGACGGACAGACAGACGGACAGACAGACAGACAGACAGACAGACGGACGGACGGACTGAGCGACAACAATAGGTGCTACGTATTTACATAATTACGAACACACCTAATAATTATATGGTTTAAATTTCAAACGATTAAAATGCATTTAAATCTTTTTCCCTATTGACCGTAATGTAACGGAATCCTTTTGAATGTCCCTGTAATTGATCTATTCATCCGATTTTCATAAAATTTGAAATGACTTGACAAAATTATGTTATAATTATGTATT
This sequence comes from Maratus speculifer, assembly GCA_964019185.1. Lineage (NCBI taxonomy): Eukaryota > Metazoa > Arthropoda > Arachnida > Araneae > Salticidae > Maratus > Maratus speculifer. Next base: position 1,874,857 of record OZ025292.1, on the reverse strand, counting down.
TTAAATTTCAAACGATTCGGCTGGGTAGTTTTTGCGTTGTTATATGCGGACAGACGGACAGATAGACGAACAGACAGACAGACGGACGGACGGACAGAGCGACAACAATAGGTGCTACGTATTTACATAATTACGAACGCACCTAATAATTATATGTTTTAAATTTCAAACGATTAAAATGCATTTAAAACTTCTTTACCTATTGAACGTAATGTAACGGAATCCTTTTGAATGTACCTGTAATTGATCTATCCATCCGATTTTTATAAAATTTTAAATGACTCGACAAAATTATGTTATAATTATGTATTTTAAATTTCAAACGATTCGGCTGGGTAGTTTTTGCGTTGTTATATGCGGACAGACGGACAGACATACAGACGGACGGACGGACTGAGCGACAACAATAGGTGCTACGTAATTACATAATTACGAACGCACCTAATAATTATATGTTTTAAATTACAAATGATTAAAATGCATTTAAAACTTCTTTCCCTATTGACCGTAATGTAACGGAATCCTTTTGCATGTCCCTGTAATTGATCTATCCATCCGATTTTCATAAAATTTGAAATGACTCGACAAAATTATGTTATAATTATGTATTTTAAATTTCAAACGATTCCGCTGGGTAGATTTGCGTTGTTATATGCGGACAGACAGATAGACAGACGGACGGACTGAGCGACAACCATAGGTGCTACGTATTTACATAATTACGAACGCACCTAATAATTATATGTTTTAAATTTCAAACGATTAAAATGCATTTAAAACTTTTTTCCCTATTGACCGTAATGTAACGGAATCCTTTTGAATGTCCTTGTAATTGATCTATCCATCCGATTTTCATAAAATTTGAAATGACTCGACAAAATTATGTTATAATTATGTATTTTAAATTTCAAACGATTCGGCTGGGAAGTTTTTGCGTTGTTATATGCGGACAGACGGACAGACATACAGACGGACGGACGGACTGAGCGACAACAATAGGTGCTACGTAATTACATAATTACGAACGCACCTAATAATTATATGTTTTAAATTACAAATGATTAAAATGCATTTAAAACTTCTTTCCCTATTGACCGTAATGTAACGGAATCCTTTTGCATGTCCCTGTAATTGATCTATCCATCCGATTTTCATAAAATTTGAAATGACTCGACAAAATTATGTTATAATTATGTATTTTAAATTTCAAACGATTTGGCTGGGTAGTTTTTGCGTTGTTATATGCGGACAGACGGACAGACATACAGACGGACGGACGGACTGAGCGACAACAATAGGTGCTACGTAATTACATAATTACGAACGCACCTAATAATTATATGTTTTAAATTTAAAACGATTAAAATGCATTTAAAACTTTTTTCCCTATTGACCGTAATGTAACGGAATCCTTTTGAATGTCCTTGTAATTGATCTATCCATCCGATTTTTATAAAATTTGAAATGACTCGACAAAATTATGTTATAATTATGTATTTTAAATTTCAAACGATTTGGCTGGGTAGTTTTTGCTTTGTTATATGCGGACAGACGGACAGACAGACGGACAGACAGACAGACAGACGGACGGACGGACTGAGCGACAACAATAGGTGCTACGTATTTACATAATTACGAACACACCTAATAATTATATGTTTTAAATTTCAAACGATTAAAATGCATTTAAAACTTTTTTCCCTATTGACCGTAATGTAACGGAATCTTTTGAATGTCCCTGTAATTGATCTATCCATCCGATTTTCATAAAATTTGAAATGACGCGACAAAATTATGTTATAATTATGTATTTTTAATTTCAAACGATTCGGCTGGGTAGTTTTTGCGCTGTTATATGCGGAACAACGGACAGACAGACGGACAGACAGACAACAATAGGTGCTACGTATTTACATAATTACGAACGCACCTAATAATTATATGTTTTAAATTTCAAACGATTAAAATGCATTTAAAACTTTTTTCCCTATTGAACGTAATGTAACGGAATCCTTTTGAGTGTCCCTGTAATTGATCTATCCATCCGATTTTCATAAAATTTGAAATGACTCGACAAAATTATGTTATAATTATGTATTTTAAATTTCAAACGATTCGGCTGGGTAGTTTTTGCGTTGTTATATGCGGACAGACGGACAGACAGAGGGACAGACATACAGACGGACGGACGGACTGAGCGACAACAATAGGTGCTACGTATTTACATAATTACGAACGCACCTAATAATTATATGTTTTAAATTACAAACGATTAAAATGCATTTAAAACTTCTTTCCCTATTGACCGTAATGTAACGGAATCCTTTTGAATGTCCCTGTAATTGATCTATCCATCCGATTTTCATAAAATTTGAAATGACTCGACAAAATTATGTTATAATTATGTATTTTAAATTTCAAACGATTCGGCTGGGTAGTTTTTGCGTTGTTATATGCGGACAGACGGACAGACAGACGGACAGACAGACAGACAGACAGACAGACGGACGGACGGACTGAGCGACAACAATAGGTGCTACGTATTTACATAATTACGAACACACCTAATAATTATATGGTTTAAATTTCAAACGATTAAAATGCATTTAAATCTTTTTCCCTATTGACCGTAATGTAACGGAATCCTTTTGAATGTCCCTGTAATTGATCTATTCATCCGATTTTCATAAAATTTGAAATGACTTGACAAAATTATGTTATAATTATGTATTTTAAATTTCAAACGATTCGGCTGGGTAGTTTTTGCGTTGTTATATGCGGACAGACGGACAGATAGACGAACAGACAGACAGACGGACGGACGGACAGAGCGACAACAATAGGTGCTACGTATTTACATAATTACGAACGCACCTAATAATTATATGTTTTAAATTTCAAACGATTAAAATGCATTTAAAACTTCTTTACCTATTGAACGTAATGTAACGGAATCCTTTTGAATGTACCTGTAATTGATCTATCCATCCGATTTTTATAAAATTTTAAATGACTCGACAAAATTATGTTATAATTATGTATTTTAAATTTCAAACGATTCGGCTGGGTAGTTTTTGCGTTGTTATATGCGGACAGACGGACAGATAGACGAACAGACAGACAGACGGCCGGACTGATCGACAACAATAGGTGCTACGTATTTACATAATTACGAACGCACCTAATAATTATATGTTTTAAATTTCAAACGATTAAAATGCATTTAAAACTTTTTTCCCTATTGACCGTAATGTAACGGCATCCTTTTGAATGTCCTTGTAATTGATCTATCCATCCGATTTTCATAAAATTTGAAATGACTCGACAAAATTATGTTATAATTATGTATTTTAAATTTCAAACGATTCGGCTGGGTAGTTTTTGCGTTGTTATATGCGGACAGACGGACAGACATACAGACGGACGGACGGACTGAGCGACAACAATAGGTGCTACGTAATTACATAATTACGAACGCACCTAATAATTATATGTTTTAAATTACAAATGATTAAAATGCATTTAAAACTTCTTTCCCTATTGACCGTAATGTAACGGAATCCTTTTGCATGTCCCTGTAATTGATCTATCCATCCGATTTTCATAAAATTTGAAATGACTCGACAAAATTATGTTATAATTATGTATTTTAAATTTCAAACGATTCCGCTGGGTAGATTTGCGTTGTTATATGCGGACAGACAGATAGACAGACGAACGGACTGAGCGACAACAATAGGTGCTACGTATTTACATAATTACGAACGCACCTAATAATTATATGTTTTAAATTTCAAACGATTAAAATGCATTAAAAACTTTTTTCCCTATTGACCGTAATGTAACGGAATCCTTTTGAATGTCCTTGTAATTGATCTATCCATCCGATTTTCATAAAATTTGAAATGACTCGACAAAATTATGTTATAATTGTGTATTTTAAATTTCAAACGATTCGGCTGGGTAGTTTTTGCGTTGTTATATGCGGACAGACGGACAGACATACAGACGGACGGACGGACTGAGCGACAACAATAGGTGCTACGTAATTACATAATTACGAACGCACCTAATAATTATATGTTTTAAATTACAAATGATTAAAATGCATTTAAAACTTCTTTCCCTATTGACCGTAATGTAACGGAATCCTTTTGCATGTCCCTGTAATTGATCTATCCATCCGATTTTCATAAAATTTGAAATGACTCGACAAAATTATGTTATAATTATGTATTTTAAATTTCAAACGATTTGGCTGGGTAGTTTTTGCGTTGTTATATGCGGACAGACGGACAGACATACAGACGGACGGACGGACTGAGCGACAACAATAGGTGCTACGTAATTACATAATTACGAACGCACCTAATAATTATATGTTTTAAATTTAAAACGATTAAAATGCATTTAAAACTTTTTTCCCTATTGACCGTAATGTAACGGAATCCTTTTGAATGTCCTTGTAATTGATCTATCCATCCGATTTTTATAAAATTTGAAATGACTCGACAAAATTATGTTATAATTATGTATTTTAAATTTCAAACGATTTGGCTGGGTAGTTTTTGCTTTGTTATATGCGGACAGACGGACAGACAGACGGACAGACAGACAGACAGACGGACGGACGGACTGAGCGACAACAATAGGTGCTACGTATTTACATAATTACGAACACACCTAATAATTATATGTTTTAAATTTCAAACGATTAAAATGCATTTAAAACTTTTTTCCCTATTGACCGTAATGTAACGGAATCTTTTGAATGTCCCTGTAATTGATCTATCCATCCGATTTTCATAAAATTTGAAATGACTCGACAAAATTATGTTATAATTATGTATTTTAAATTTCAAACGATTCGGCTGGGTAGTTTTTGCGCTGTTATATGCGGAACAACGGACAGACAGACGGACAGACAGACAACAATAGGTGCTACGTATTTACATAATTACGAACGCACCTAATAATTATATGTTTTAAATTACAAACGATTAAAATGCATTTAAAACTTCTTTCCCTATTGACCGTAATGTAACGGAATCCTTTTGAATGTCCCTGTAATTGATCTATCCATCCGATTTTCATAAAATTTGAAATGACTCGACAAAATTATGTTATAATTATGTATTTTAAATTTCAAACGATTCGGCTGGGTAGTTTTTGCGTTGTTATATGCGGACAGACGGACAGACAGACGGACAGACAGACAGACAGACAGACAGACGGACGGACGGACTGAGCGACAACAATAGGTGCTACGTATTTATATAATTACGAACACACCTAATAATTATATGGTTTAAATTTCAAACGATTAAAATGCATTTAAATCTTTTTCCCTATTGACCGTAATGTAACGGAATCCTTTTGAATGTCCCTGTAATTGATCTATTCATCCGATTTTCATAAAATTTGAAATGACTTGACAAAATTATGTTATAATTATGTATTTTAAATTTCAAACGATTCGGCAGGGTAGTTTTTGCGTTGTTATATGCGGACAGACGGACAGATAGACGAACAGACAGACAGACGGACGGACGGACAGAGCGACAACAATAGGTGCTACGTATTTACATAATTACGAACGCACCTAATAATTATATGTTTTAAATTTCAAACGATTAAAATGCATTTAAAACTTCTTTACCTATTGAACGTAATGTAACGGAATCCTTTTGAATGTACCTGTAATTGATCTATCCATCCGATTTTTATAAAATTTTAAATGACTCGACAAAATTATGTTATAATTATGTATTTTAAATTTCAAACGATTCGGCTGGGTAGTTTTTGCGTTGTTTTATGCGGACAGACGGACAGATAGACGAACAGACAGACAGACGGACGGACTGAGCGACAACAATAGGTGCTACGTATTTACATAATTACGAACGCACCTAATAATTATATGTTTTAAATTTCAAACGATTAAAATGCATTTAAAACTTCTTTCCCTATTGAACGTAATGTAACGGAATCCTTTTGAATGTCCCTGTAATTGATCTATCCATCCGATTTTTATAAAATTTTAAATGACTCGACAAAATTATGTTATAATTATGTATTTTAAATTTCAAACGATTCGGCTGGGTAGTTTTTGCGTTGTTATATGCGGACAGACGGACAGACATACAGACGGACGGACGGACTGAGCGACAACAATAGGTGCTACGTATTTACATAATTACGAACGCACCTAATAATTATATGTTTTAAATTTCAAACGATTAAAATGCATTTAAAACTTTTTTCCCTATTGACCGTAATGTAACGGAATCCTTTTGAATGTCCTTGTAATTGATCTATCCATCCGATTTTCATAAAATTTGAAATGACTCGACAAAATTATGTTATAATTATGTATTTTAAATTTCAAACGATTCGGCTGGGTAGTTTTTGCGTTGTTATATGCGGACAGACGGACAGACATACAGACGGACGGACGGACTGAGCGACAACAATAGGTGCTACGTAATTACATAATTACGAACGCACCTAATAATTATATGTTTTAAATTACAAATGATTAAAATGCATTTAAAACTTCTTTCCCTATTGACCGTAATGTAACGGAATCCTTTTGCATGCCCCTGTAATTGATCTATCCATCCGATTTTCATAAAATTTGAAATGACTCGACAAAATTATGTTATAATTATGTATTTTAAATTTCAAACGATTCCGCTGGGTAGATTTGCGTTGTTATATGCGGACAGACAGATAGACAGACGGACGGACTGAGCGACAACAATAGGTGCTACGTATTTACATAATTACGAACGCACCTAATAATTATATGTTTTAAATTTCAAACGATTAAAATGCATTTAAAACTTTTTTCCCTATTGACCGTAATGTAACGGAATCCTTTTGAATGTCCTTGTAATTGATCTATCCATCCGATTTTCATAAAATTTGAAATGACTCGACAAAATTATGTTATAATTATGTATTTTAAATTTCAAACGATTCGGCTGGGTAGTTTTTGCGTTGTTATATGCGGACAGACGGACAGACATACAGACGGACGGACGGACTGAGCGACAACAATAGGTGCTACGTAATTACATAATTACGAACGCACCTAATAATTATATGTTTTAAATTACAAATGATTAAAATGCATTTAAAACTTCTTTCCCTATTGACCGTAATGTAACGGAATCCTTTTGCATGTCCCTGTAATTGATCTATCCATCCGATTTTCATAAAATTTGAAATGACTCGACAAAATTATGTTATAATTATGTATTTTAAATTTCAAACGATTTGGCTGGGTAGTTTTTGCGTTGTTATATGCGGACAGACGGACAGACATACAGACGGACGGACGGACTGAGCGACAACAATAGGTGCTACGTAATTACATAATTACGAACGCACCTAATAATTATATGTTTTAAATTTAAAACGATTAAAATGCATTTAAAACTTTTTTCCCTATTGACCGTAATGTAACGGAATCCTTTTGAATGTCCTTGTAATTGATCTATCCATCCGATTTTTATAAAATTTGAAATGACTCGACAAAATTATGTTATAATTATGTATTTTAAATTTCAAACGATTTGGCTGGGTAGTTTTTGCTTTGTTATATGCGGACAGACGGACAGACAGACGGACAGACAGACAGACAGACGGACGGACGGACTGAGCGACAACAATAGGTGCTACGTATTTACATAATTACGAACACACCTAATAATTATATGTTTTAAATTTCAAACGATTAAAATGCATTTAAAACTTTTTTCCCTATTGACCGTAATGTAACGGAATCTTTTGAATGTCCCTGTAATTGATCTATCCATCCGATTTTCATAAAATTTGAAATGACTCGACAAAATTATGTTATAATTATGTATTTTAAATTTCAAACGATTCGGCTGGGTAGTTTTTGCGCTGTTATATGCGGAACAACGGACAGACAGACGGACAGACAGACAACAATAGGTGCTACGTATTTACATAATTACGAACGCACCTAATAATTATATGTTTTAAATTTCAAACGATTAAAATGCATTTAAAACTTTTTTCCCTATTGAACGTAATGTAACGGAATCCTTTTGAGTGTCCCTGTAATTGATCTATCCATCCGATTTTCATAAAATTTGAAATGACTCGACAAAATTATGTTATAATTATGTATTTTAAATTTCAAACGATTCGGCTGGGTAGTTTTTGCGTTGTTATATGCGGACAGACGGACAGACAGAGGGACAGATATACAGACGGACGGACGGACTGAGCGACAACAATAGGTGCTACGTATTTACATAATTACGAACGCACCTAATAATTATATGTTTTAAATTACAAACGATTAAAATGCATTTAAAACTTCTTTCCCTATTGACCGTAATGTAACGGAATCCTTTTGAATGTCCCTGTAATTGATCTATCCATCCGATTTTCATAAAATTTGAAATGACTCGACAAAATTATGTTATAATTATGTATTTTAAATTTCAAACGATTCGGCTGGGTAGTTTTTGCGTTGTTATATGCGGACAGACGGACAGACAGACGGACAGACAGACAGACAGACAGACAGACGGACGGACGGACTGAGCGACAACAATAGGTGCTACGTATTTATATAATTACGAACACACCTAATAATTATATGGTTTAAATTTCAAACGATTAAAATGCATTTAAATCTTTTTCCCTATTGACCGTAATGTAACGGAATCCTTTTGAATGTCCCTGTAATTGATCTATTCATCCGATTTTCATAAAATTTGAAATGACTTGACAAAATTATGTTATAATTATGTATTTTAAATTTCAAACGATTCGGCAGGGTAGTTTTTGCGTTGTTATATGCGGACAGACGGACAGATAGACGAACAGACAGACAGACGGACGGACGGACAGAGCGACAACAATAGGTGCTACGTATTTACATAATTACGAACGCACCTAATAATTATATGTTTTAAATTTCAAACGATTAAAATGCATTTAAAACTTCTTTACCTATTGAACGTAATGTAACGGAATCCTTTTGAATGTACCTGTAATTGATCTATCCATCCGATTTTTATAAAATTTTAAATGACTCGACAAAATTATGTTATAATTATGTATTTTAAATTTCAAACGATTCGGCTGGGTAGTTTTTGCGTTGTTATATGCGGACAGACGGACAGATAGACGAACAGACAGACAGACGGACGGACTGAGCGACAACAATAGGTGCTACGTATTTACATAATTACGAACGCACCTAATAATTATATGTTTTAAATTTCAAACGATTAAAATGCATTTAAAACTTCTTTCCCTATTGAACGTAATGTAACGGAATCCTTTTGAATGTCCCTGTAATTGATCTATCCATCCGATTTTTATAAAATTTTAAATGACTCGACAAAATTATGTTATAATTATGTATTTTAAATTTCAAACGATTCGGCTGGGTAGTTTTTGCGTTGTTATATGCGGACAGACGGACAGACATACAGACGGACGGACGGACTGAGCGACAACAATAGGTGCTACGTATTTACATAATTACGAACGCACCTAATAATTATATGTTTTAAATTTCAAACGATTAAAATGCATTTAAAACTTTTTTCCCTATTGACCGTAATGTAACGGAATCCTTTTGAATGTCCTTGTAATTGATCTATCCATCCGATTTTCATAAAATTTGAAATGACTCGACAAAATTATGTTATAATTATGTATTTTAAATTTCAAACGATTCGGCTGGGTAGTTTTTGCGTTGTTATATGCGGACAGACGGACAGACATACAGACGGACGGACGGACTGAGCGACAACAATAGGTGCTACGTAATTACATAATTACGAACGCACCTAATAATTATA
>OZ025292.1:1845000-1862500 GCA_964019185.1 Maratus speculifer | reverse complement strand
TCTTTCCCTATTGACCGTAATGTAACGGAATCCTTTTGCATGTCCCTGTAATTGATCTATCCATCCGATTTTCATAAAATTTGAAATTACTCGACAAAATTATGTTATAATTATGTATTTTAAATTTCAAACGATTCAGCTGGGTAGATTTGCGTTGTTATATGCGGACAGACAGATAGACAGACGGACGGACTGAGCGACAACAATAGGTGCTACGTATTTACATAATTACGAACGCACCTAATAATTATATGTTTTAAATTTCAAACGATTAAAATGCATTTAAAACTTTTTTCCCTATTGACCGTAATGTAACGGAATCCTTTTGAATGTCCTTGTAATTGATCTATCCATCCGATTTTCATAAAATTTGAAATGACTCGACAAAATTATGTTATAATTATGTATTTTAAATTTCAAACGATTCGGCTGGGTAGTTTTTGCGTTGTTATATGCGGACAGACGGGCAGACATACAGACGGACGGACGGACTGAGCGACAACAATAGGTGCTACGTAATTACATAATTACGAACGCACCTAATAATTATATGTTTTAAATTTCAAACGATTAAAATGCATTTAAAACTTTTTTCCCTATTGACCGTAATGTAACGGAATCCTTTTGAATGTCCCTGTAATTGATCAATCCATCCGATTTTCATAAAATTTGAAATGACTTGACAAAATTATGTTATAATTATGTATTTTAAATTTCAAACGATTCGGCTGGGTAGTTTTTGCGTTGTTATATGCGGACAGACGGACAAACAGACGGACAAACAGACGGACTGACATACATACGGACGGACGGACTGAGCGACAACAATAGGTGCTACGTAATTACATAATTACGAACGCACCTAATAATTATATGTTTTAAATTACAAATGATTAAAATGCATTTAAAACTTCTTTCCCTATTGACCGTAATGTAACGGAATCCTTTTGCATGTCCCTGTAATTGATCTATCCATCCGATTTTCATAAAATTTGAAATTACTCGACAAAATTATGTTATAATTATGTATTTTAAATTTCAAACGATTCAGCTGGGTAGATTTGCGTTGTTATATGCGGACAGACAGATAGACAGACGGACGGACTGAGCGACAACAATAGGTGCTACGTATTTACATAATTACGAACGCACCTAATAATTATATGTTTTAAATTTCAAACGATTAAAATGCATTTAAAACTTTTTTCCCTATTGACCGTAATGTAACGGAATCCTTTTGAATGTCCTTGTAATTGATCTATCCATCCGATTTTCATAAAATTTGAAATGACTCGACAAAATTATGTTATAATTATGTATTTTAAATTTCAAACGATTCGGCTGGGTAGTTTTTGCGTTGTTATATGCGGACAGACGGGCAGACATACAGACGGACGGACGGACTGAGCGACAACAATAGGTGCTACGTAATTACATAATTACGAACGCACCTAATAATTATATGTTTTAAATTACAAATGATTAAAATGCATTTAAAACTTCTTTCCCTATTGACCGTAATGTAACGGAATCCTTTTGCATGTACCTGTAATTGATCTATCCATCCGATTTTCATAAAATTTGAAATGACTCGACAAAATTATGTTATAATTATGTATTTTAAATTTCAAACGATTTGGCTGGGTAGTTTTTGCGTTGTTATATGCGGACAGACGGACAGACATACAGACGGACGGACGGACTGAGCGACAACAATAGGTGCTACGTAATTACATAATTACGAACGCACCTAATAATTATATGTTTTAAATTTAAAACGATTAAAATGCATTTAAAACTTTTTTCCCTATTGACCGTAATGTAACGGAATCCTTTTGAATGTCCTTGTAATTGATCTATCCATCCGATTTTTATAAAATTTGAAATGACTCGACAAAATTATGTTATAATTATGTATTTTAAATTTCAAACGATTTGGCTGGGTAGTTTTTGCTTTGTTATATGCGGACAGACGGACAGACAGACGGACAGACAGACAGACAGACGGACGGACGGACTGAGCGACAACAATAGGTGCTACGTATTTACATAATTACGAACACACCTAATAATTATATGTTTTAAATTTCAAACGATTAAAATGCATTTAAAACTTTTTTCCCTATTGACCGTAATGTAACGGAATCTTTTGAATGTCCCTGTAATTGATCTATCCATCCGATTTTCATAAAATTTGAAATGACTCGACAAAATTATGTTATAATTATGTATTTTAAATTTCAAACGATTCGGCTGGGTAGTTTTTGCGCTGTTATATGCGGACCAACGGACAGACAGACGGACAGACAGACAACAATAGGTGCTACGTATTTACATAATTACGAACGCACCTAATAATTATATGTTTTAAATTTCAAACGATTAAAATGCATTTAAAACTTTTTTCCCTATTGAACGTAATATAACGGAATCCTTTTGAGTGTCCCTGTAATTGATCTATCCATCCGATTTTCATAAAATTTGAAATGACTCGACAAAATTATGTTATAATTATGTATTTTAAATTTCAAACGATTCGGCTGGGTAGTTTTGCGTTGTTATATGCGGACAGACGGACGGACAGACGGACAGACAGACGGACAGACAGACGGACGGACGGACGGACTGAGCGACAACAATAGGTGCTACGTATTTACATAATTACGAACGCACCTAATAATTATATGTTTTAAATTTCAAACAATTAAAATGCATTTAAAACTTTTTTCCCTATTGACCGTAATGTAACGGAATCCTTTTGAATGTCCCTGTAATTGTTCTATCCATCCGATTTTCATAAAATTTGAAATGATTCGACAAAATTATGTTATAATTATGTATTTTAAATTTCAAACGATTCGGCTGGGTAGTTTTTGCGTTGTTATATGCGGACAGACAAACAGACAGACGGACAGACTGCGCGACAACAGTTGATGCTACGTATTTACATAATTAGGAACGCACCTAATAATTATATGTTTTAAATTTCAAACGATTAAAATGCATTTAAAACTTTTTTCCCTATTGACCGTAATGTAACGAAATCCTTTTGAATGTCCCTGTAATTGATCTATCCATCCGATTTTCATAAAATTTGAAATGACTCGACAAAATTATGTTATAATTATGTATTTTAAATTTCAAATGATTCGGCTGGGTAGTTTTTGCGTTGTTATATGCGGACAGACGGACAGACAGAGGGACAGACATACAGACGGACGGACGGACTGAGCGACAAAAATAGGTGCTACGTATTTACATAATTACGAACGCACCTAATAATTATATGTTTTAAATTACAAACGATTAAAATGCATTTAAAACTTCTTTCCCTATTGACCGTAATGTAACGGAATCCTTTTGAATGTCCCTGTAATTGATCTATCCATCCGATTTTCATAAAATTTGAAATGACTCGACAAAATTATGTTATAATTATGTATTTTAAATTTCAAACGATTCGGCTGGGTAGTTTTTGCGTTGTTATATACGGACAGACGGACAGACAGACAGGCAGGCAGACAGACGGACGGACGGACTGAGCGACAACAATAGGTGCTACGTATTTACATAATTACGAACGCACCTAATAATTATATGTTTTAAATTTCAAACGATTAAAATGCATTTAAAACTTTTTTCCCTATTGACCGTAATGTAACGGAATCCTTTTGAATGTCCCTGTAATTGATCAATCCATCCGATTTTCATAAAATTTGAAATGACTTGACAAAATTATGTTATAATTATGTATTTTAAATTTCAAACGATTCGGCTGGGTAGTTTTTGCGTTGTTATATGCGGACAGACGGACAAACAGACGGACTGACAGACAGACAGACAGACAGACGGACGGACGGACTGAGCGACAACAATAGGTGCTACGTATTTACATAATTACGAACACACCTAATAATTATATGTTTTAAATTTCAAACGATTAAAATGCATTTTAATCTTTTTCCCTATTGACCGTAATGTAACGGAATCCTTTTGAATGTCCCTGTAATTGATCTATTCATCCGATTTTCATAAAATTTGAAATGACTTGACAAAATTATGTTATAATTATGTATTTTAAATTTCAAACGATTCGGCTGGGTAGTTTTTGCGTTGTTATATGCGGACAGACGGACAGATAGACGAACAGACAGACAGACGGACGGACGGACTGAGCGACAACAATAGGTGCTACGTATTTACATAATTACGAACGCACCTAATAATTATATGTTTTAAATTACAAACGATTAAAATGCATTTAAATCTTTTTTCCCTATTGAACGTAATGTAACGGAATCCTTTTGAGTGTCCCTGTAATTGATCTATCCATCCGATTTTCATAAAATTTGAAATGACTCGACAAAATTATGTTATAATTATGTATTTTAAATTTCAAACGATTCGGCTGGGTAGTTTTTGCGTTGTTATATGCGGACAGACAGAGGGACAGACATACAGTCGGACGGACGGACTGAGCGACAACAATAGGTGCTACGTATTTACATAATTACGAATGCACCTAATAATTATATGTTTTAAATTACAAACGATTAAAATGCATTTAAAACTTCTTTCCCTATTGACCGTAATGTAACGGAATCCTTTTGAATGTCCCTGTAATTGATCTATCCATCCGATTTTCATAAAATTTGAAATGACTCGACAAAATTATGTTATAATTATGTATTTTAAATTTCAAACGATTCGGCTGGGTAGTTTTTGCGTTGTTTTATGCGGACAGACGGACAGACAGACGGACAGATAGACAGACAGACAGACAGACGGACGGACGGACTGAGCGACAACAATAGGTGCTACGTTTTTACATAATTACGAACACACCTAATAATTATATGTTTTAAATTTCAAACGATTAAAATGCATTTAAATCTTTTTCCCTATTGACCGTAATGTAACGGAATCGTTTTGAATGTCCCTGTAATTGATCTATTCATCCGATTTTCATAAAATTTGAAATGACTTGACAAAATTATGTTATAATTATGTATTTTAAATTTCAAACGATTCGGCTGGGTAGTTTTTGCGTTGTTATATGCGGACAGACGGACAGATAGACGAACAGACAGACAGACGGACGGACGGACAGAGCGACAACAATAGGTGCTACGTATTTACATAATTACGAACGCACCTAATAATTATATGTTTTAAATTTCAAACGATTAAAATGCATTTAAAACTTCTTTCCCTATTGAACGTAATGTAACGGAATCCTTTTGAATGTCCCTGTAATTGATCTATCCATCCGATTTTTATAAAATTTTAAATGACTCGACAAAATTATGTTATAATTATGTATTTTAAATTTCAAACGATTCGGCTGGGTAGTTTTTGCGTTGTTATATGCGGACAGACGGAAAGATAGACGAACAGACAGACAGACGGACGGACGGACTGAGCGACAACAATAGGTGCTACGTATTTACATAATTACGAACGCACCTAATAATTATATGTTTTAAATTTCAAACGATTAAAATGCATTTAAAACTTCTTTCCCTATTGAACGTAATGTAACGGAATCCTTTTGAATGTCCCTGTAATTGATCTATCCATCCGATTTTTATAAAATTTTAAATGACTCGACAAAATTATGTTATAATTATGTATTTTAAATTTCAAAGGATTCGGCTGGGTAGTTTTTGCGTTGTTATATGCGGACAGACGGACAGACAGACAGACAGACGGACGGACGGACTGAGCGACAACAATAGGTGCTACGTATTTACATAATTACGAACACACCTAATAATTATATGTTTTAAATTTCAAACGATTAAAATGCATTTAAAACTTTTTTCCCTATTGACCGTAATGTAACGGAATCCTTTTGAATGTCCCTGTAATTGATCTATCCATCCGATTTTCATAAAATTTGAAATGACTCGACAAAATTATGTTATAATTATGTATTTTAAATTTCAAACGATTCGGCTGGGTAGTTTTTGCGTTGTTATATGCGGACCAACGGACAGACAGACGGACGGACGGACAGAGCGACAACAATAGGTGCTACGTATTTACATAATTACGAACGCACCTAATAATTATATGTTTTAAATTTCAAACGATTAAAATGCATTTAAAATTTTTTCCCTTTTGAACGTAATGTAACGGAATCCTTTTGAGTGTCCCTGTAATTGATCTATCCATCCGATTTTCACAAATTTTGATATGACTCGACAAAATTATGTTATAATTATGTATTTTAAATTTCAAACGATTCGGCTGGGTAGTTTTTGCGTTGTTATATGCGGACAGACGGACAGACAGACGGACAGACAGACGGACGGACGAACGGACTGAGCGACAACAATAGGTGCTACGTATTTACATAATTACGAACGCACCTAATAATTATATGTTTTAAATTTCAAACGATTAAAATGCATTTAAAACTTTTTTCCCTATTGACCGGAATGTAACGGAATCCTTTTGAATGTCCCTGTAATTGATCTAACCATCCGATATTCATAAAATTTGAAATGAATCGACAAAATTATGTTATAATTATGTATTTTAAATTTCAAACGATTCGGCTGGGTAGTTTTTGCGTTGTTATATGCGGACAGACGGACAGACAGACAGACAGACGGACGGACGGACTGAGCGACAATAATAGGTGCTACGTATTTACATAATTACGAACACACCTAATAATTATATGTTTTAAATTTCAAACGATTAAAATGCATTTAAAACTTTTTTCCCTATTGACCGTAATGTAACGGAATCCTTTTGAATGTCCCTGTAATTGATCTATCCATCCGATTTTCATAAAATTTGAAATGACTCGACAAAATTATGTTATAATTATGTATTTTAAATTTCAAACGATTCGGCTGGGTAGTTTTTGCGTTGTTATATGCGGACCAACGGACAGACAGACGGACGGACGGACAGAGCGACAACAATAGGTGCTACGTATTTACATAATTACGAACGCACCTAATAATTATATGTTTTAAATTTCAAACGATTAAAATGCATTTAAAACTTTTTTCCCTATTGAACGTAATGTAACGGAATCCTTTTGAGTGTCCCTGTAATTGATCTATCCATCCGATTTTCATAAAATTTGAAATGACTCGACAAAATTATGTTATAATTATGTATTTTAAATTTCAAACGATTCGGCTGGGTAGTTTTTGCGTTGTTATATGCGGACAGACGGACAGACAGACGGACAGACAGACGGACAGACAGACGGACGGACGAACGGACTGAGCGACAACAATAGGTGCTACGTATTTACATAATTACGAACGCACCTAATAATTATATGTTTTAAATTTCAAACGATTAAAATGCATTTAAAACTTTTTTCCCTATTGACCGTAATGTAACGAAATCCTTTTGAATGTCCCTGTAATTGATCTATCCATCCGATTTTCATAAAATTTGAAATGACTCGACAAAATTATGTTATAAATATGTATTTTAAATTTCAAATGATTCGGCTGGGTAGTTTTTGCGTTGTTATATGCGGACAGACGGACAGACAGACGGACAGACATACAGACGGACGGACGGACTGAGCGACAACAATAGGTGCTACGTATTTACATAATTTCGAACGCACCTAATAATTATATGTTTTAAATTTCAAACAATTAAAATGCATTTAAAACTTTTTTCCCTATTGACCGTAATGTAACGGAATCCTTTTGAATGTCCCTGTAATTGATCTATCCATCCGATTTTCATAAAATTTGAAATGACTCGACAAAATTATGTTATAAATATGTATTTTAAATTTCAAATGATTCGGCTGGGTAGTTTTTGCGTTGTTATATGCGGACAGACGGACAGACAGACGGACAGACATACAGACGGACGGACGGACTGAGCGACAACAATAGGTGCTACGTAATTACATAATTACGAACGCACCTAATAATTATATGTTTTAAGTTACAAACGATTAAAATGCATTTAAATCTTTTTTCCCTATTGACCGTAATGTAACGGAATCTTTTTGAATGTCCCTGTAATTGATCTATCCATCCGATTTTCATAAAATTTGAAATGACTCGACAAAATTATGTTATAATTATGTATTTTAAATTTCAAACGATTCGGCTGGGTAGTTTTTGCGTTGTTATATGCGGACAGACGGACAGACAGACAGACAGACGGACGGACGGACTGAGCGACAACAATAGGTGCTACGTATTTACATAATTACGAACACACCTAATAATTATATGTTTTAAATTTCAAACAATTAAAATGCATTTAAAACTTTTTTCCCTATTGACCGTAATGTAACGGAATCCTTTTGAATGTCCCTGTAATTGATCTATCCATCCGATTTTCATAAAATTTGAAATGACTCGACAAAATTATGTTATAATTATGTATTTTAAATTTCAAACGATTCGGCTGGGTAGTTTTTGCGTTGTTATATGCGGACCAACGGACAGACAGACGGACGGACGGACAGAGCGACAACAATAGGTGCTATGTATTTACATTATTACGAACGCACCTAATAATTATATGTTTTAAATTTCAAACGATCAAAATGCATTTAAAACCTTTTTCCCTATTGACCGTAATGTAACGAAATCATTTTGAATGTCCCTGTAATTGATCTATCCATCCGATTTTCATAAAATTTGAAATGACTCGACAAAATTATGTTATAAATATGTATTTTAAATTTCAAATGATTCGGCTGGGTAGTTTTTGCGTTGTTATATGCGGACAGACGGACAGACATACAGACGGACGGACGGACTGAGCGACAACAATAGGTGCTACGTATTTACATAATTACGAACGCACCTAATAATTATATGTTTTAAATTTCAAACAATTAAAATGCATTTAAAACTTTTTTCCCTATTGACCGTAATGTAACGGAATCCTTTTGAATGTCCCTGTAATTGATCTATCCATCCGATTTTCATAAAATTTGAAATGACTTGACAAAATTATGTTATAATTATGTATTTTAAATTTCAAACAATTCGGCTGGGTAGTTTTTGCGTTGTTATATGCGGACAGACGGACAGACAGACGGACAGACAGACAGGCAGACAGACAGACGGACGGACGGACTGAGCGACATCAATAGGTGCTACGTATCTACATAATTACGAACGCACTTAATAATTATATGTTTTAAATTTCAAACGATTAAAATGCATTTAAAACTTTTTTCCCTATTGACCGTAATGTAACGGAATCCTTTTGAATGTCCCTTTAATTGATCTATCCATCCGATTTTCATAAAATTTGAAATGACTCGACAAAATTATGTTATAATTATGTATTTTAAATTTCAAACGATTCGGCTGGGTAGTTTTTGCGTTGTTATATGCGGACAGACGGACAGACAGACGGACTGACATACAGACGGACGGACGGACTGAGCGACAACAATAGGTGCTACGTAATTACATAATTACGAACGCACCTAATAATTATATGTTTTAAATTACAAACGATTAAAATGCATTTAAAACTTCTTTCCCTATTGACCGTAATGTAACGGAATCCTTTTGAATGTCCCTGTAATTGATCTATCCATCCGATTTTCATAAAATTTGAAATGACTCGACAAAATTATGTTATAATTATGTATTTTAAATTTCAAACGATTCGGCTGGGTAGTTTTTGCGTTGTTATATGCGGACAGACAGACAGACAGATGGACGGACGGACTGAGCGACAACAATAGGTGCTACGTATTTACATAATTACGAACGCACCTAATAATTATATGTTTTAAATTTCAAACGATTAAAATGCATTTAAAACTTTTTTCCCTATTGACCGTAATGTAACGGAATCCTTTTGAATGTCCCTGTAATTGATCTATCCATCCGATTTTCATAAAATTTGAAATGACTCGACAAAATTATGTTATAATTATGTATTTTAAATTTCAAACGATTCGGCTGGGTAGTTTTTGCGTTGTTATATGCGGACAGACGGACAGACAGACGGACGGACGGACTGAGCGACAACA
The DNA here is from genome assembly GCA_964019185.1 of Maratus speculifer. Lineage (NCBI taxonomy): Eukaryota > Metazoa > Arthropoda > Arachnida > Araneae > Salticidae > Maratus > Maratus speculifer. The sequence continues at coordinate 1,852,497 of OZ025292.1, read as the reverse complement.
ATAGGTGCTACGTATTTACATAATTACGAACACACCTAATAATTATATGTTTTAAATTTCAAACGATTAAAATGCATTTAAAACTTTTTTCCCTATTGACCGTAATGTAACGGAATCCTGTTGAATGTCCCTGTAATTGATCTATCCATCCGATTTTCATAAAATTTGAAATGACTCGACAAAATTATGTTATAATTATGTATTTTAAATTTCAAACGATTCGGCTGGGTAGTTTTTGCGTTGTTATATGCGGACCAACGGACAGACAGACGGACGAACGGACAGAGCGACAACAATAGGTGCTACGTATTTACATAATTACGAACGCACCTAATAATTATATGTTTTAAATTTCAAACGATTAAAATGCATTTAAAACTTTTTTCCCTATTGAACGTAATGTAACGGAATCCTTTTGAGTGTCCCTGTAATTGATCTATCCATCCGATTTTCATAAAATTTGAAATGACTCGACAGAATTATGTTATAATTATGTATTTTAAATTTCAAATTATTCGGCTGGGTAGTTTTTGCGTTGTTATATGCGGACAGACGGACAAACAGACGGACTGACATACAGACGGACGGACGGACTGAGCGACAACAATAGGTGCTACGTAATTACATAATTACGAACGCACCTAATAATTATATGTTTTAAATTACAAACGATTAAAATGCATTTAAAACTTCTTTCCCTATTGACCGTAATGTAACGGAATCCTTTTGAATGTCCCTGTAATTGATCTATCCATCCGATTTTCATAAAATTTGAAATGACTCGACAAAATTATGTTATAATTATGTATTTTAAATTTCAAACGATTCGGCTGGGTTGTTTTTGCGTTGTTATATGCGGACAGACGGACAGACAGACGGACAGACAGACAGACAGACAGACAGACGGACGGACGGACTGAGCGACAACAATAGGTGCTACGTATTTACATAATTACGAACACACCTAATAATTATATGTTTTAAATTTCAAACGATTAAAATGCATTTAAATCTTTTTCCCTATTGACCGTAATGTAACGGAATCCTTTTGAATGTCCCTGTAATTGATCTATTCATCCGATTTTCATAAAATTTGAAATGACTTGACAAAATTATGTTATAATTATGTATTTTAAATTTCAAACGATTCGGCTGGGTAGTTTTTGCGTTGTTATATGCGGACAGACGGACAGATAGACGAACAGACAGACAGACGGACGGACGGACTGAGCGACAACAATAGGTGCTACGTATTTACATAATTACGAACGCACCTAATAATTATATGTTTTAAATTACAAACGATTAAAATGCATTTAAATCTTTTTTCCCTATTGAACGTAATGTAACGGAATCCTTTTGAGTGTCCCTGTAATTGATCTATCCATCCGATTTTCATAAAATTTGAAATGACTCGACAAAATTATATTATAATTATGTATTTTAAATTTCAAACGATTCGGCTGGGTAGTTTTTGCGTTGTTATATGCGGACAGACAGAGGGACAGACATACAGACGGACGGACGGACTGAGCGACAACAATAGGTGCTACGTATTTACATAATTACGAACGCACCTAATAATTATATGTTTTAAATTACAAACGATTAAAATGCATTTAAAACTTCTTTCCCTATTGACCGTAATGTAACGGAATCCTTTTGAATGTCCCTGTAATTGATCTATCCATCCGATTTTCATAAAATTTGAAATGACTCGACAAAATTATGTTATAATTATGTATTTTAAATTTCAAACGATTCGGCTGGGTAGTTTTTGCGTTGTTTTATGCGGACAGACGGACAGACAGACGGACAGACAGACAGACAGACAGACAGACGGACGGACGGACTGAGCGACAACAATAGGTGCTACGTTTTTACATAATTACGAACACACCTAATAATTATATGTTTTAAATTTCAAACGATTAAAATGCATTTAAATCTTTTTCCCTATTGACCGTAATGTAACGGAATCCTTTTGAATGTCCCTGTAATTGATCTATTCATCCGATTTTCATAAAATTTGAAATGACTTGACAAAATTATGTTATAATTATGTATTTTAAATTTCAAACGATTCGGCTGGGTAGTTTTTGCGTTGTTATATGCGGACAGACGGACAGATAGACGAACAGACAGACAGACGGACGGACGGACAGAGCGACAACAATAGGTGCTACGTATTTACATAATTACGAACGCACCTAATAATTATATGTTTTAAATTTCAAACGATTAAAATGCATTTAAAACTTCTTTCCCTATTGAACGTAATGTAACGGAATCCTTTTGAATGTCCCTGTAATTGATCTATCCATCCGATTTTTATAAAATTTTAAATGACTCGACAAAATTATGTTATAATTATGTATTTTAAATTTCAAAGGATTCGGCTGGGTAGTTTTTGCGTTGTTATATGCGGACAGACGGACAGACAGACAGACAGACGGACGGACGGACTGAGCGACAACAATAGGTGCTACGTATTTACATAATTACGAACACACCTAATAATTATATGTTTTAAATTTCAAACGATTAAAATGCATTTAAAACTTTTTTCCCTATTGACCGTAATGTAACGGAATCCTTTTGAATGTCCCTGTAATTGATCTATCCATCCGATTTTCATAAAATTTGAAATGACTCGACAAAATTATGTTATAATTATGTATTTTAAATTTCAAACGATTCGGCTGGGTAGTTTTTGCGTTGTTATATGCGGACCAACGGACAGACAGACGGACGGACGGACAGAGCGACAACAATAGGTGCTACGTATTTACATAATTACGAACGCACCTAATAATTATATGTTTTAAATTTCAAACGATTAAAATGCATTTAAAACTTTTTTCCCTATTGAACGTAATGTAACGGAATCCTTTTGAGTGTCCCTGTAATTGATCTATCCATCCGATTTTCATAAATTTTGATATGACTCGACAAAATTATGTTATAATTATGTATTTTAAATTTCAAACGATTCGGCTGGGTAGTTTTTGCGTTGTTATATGCGGACAGACGGACAGACAGACGGACAGACAGACGGACGGACGAACGGACTGAGCGACAAGAATAGGTGCTACGTATTTACATAATTACGAACGTACCTAATAATTATATGTTTTAAATTTCAAACGATTAAAATGCATTTAAAACTTTTTTCCCTATTGACCGGAATGTAACGGAATCCTTTTGAATGTCCCTGTAATTGATCTATCCATCCGATATTCATAAAATTTGAAATGAATCGACAAAATTATGTTATAATTATATATTTTAAATTTCAAACGATTCGGCTGGGTAGTTTTTGCGTTGTTATATGCGGACAGACGGACAGACAGACAGACAGACGGACGGACGGACTGAGCGAAAACAATAGGTGCTACGTATTTACATAATTACGAACACACCTAATAATTATATGTTTTAAATTTCAAACGATTAAAATGCATTTAAAACTTTATTCCCTATTGACCGTAATGTAACGGAATCCTTTTGAATGTCCCTGTAATTGATCTATCCATCCGATTTTCATAAAATTTGAAATGACTCGACAAAATTATGTTATAATTATGTATTTTAAATTTCAAACGATTCGGCTGGGTAGTTTTTGCGTTGTTATATGCGGACCAACGGACAGACAGACGGACGGACGGACAGAGCGACAACAATAGGTGCTACGTATTTACATAATTACGAACGCACCTAATAATTATATGTTTTAAATTTCAAACGATTAAAATGCATTTAAAACTTTTTTCCCTATTGAACGTAATGTAACGGAATCCTTTTGAGTGTCCCTGTAATTGATCTATCCATCCGATTTTCATAAAATTTGAAATGACTCGACAAAATTATGTTATAATTATGTATTTTAAATTTCAAACGATTCGGCTGGGTAGTTTTTGCGTTGTTATATGCGGACAGACGGACAGACAGACGGACAGACAGACGGACAGACAGACGGACAGACAGACGGACGGACGAACGGACTGAGCGACAACAATAGGTGCTACGTATTTACATAATTACGAACGCACCTAATAATTATATGTTTTAAATTTCAAACGATTAAAATGCATTTAAAACTTTTTTCCCTATTGACCGTAATGTAAAGAAATCCTTTTGAATGTCCCTGTAATTGATCTATCCATCCGATTTTCATAAAATTTGAAATGACTCGACAAAATTATGTTATAAATATGTATTTTAAATTTCAAATGATTCGGCTGGGTAGTTTTTGCGTTGTTATATGCGGACAGACGGACAGACAGACGGACAGACATACAGACGGACGGACGGACTGAGCGACAACAATAGGTGCTAAATATTTACATAATTTCGAACGCACCTAATAATTATATGTTTTAAATTTCAAACAATTAAAATGCATTTAAAACTTTTTTCCCTATTGACCGTAATGTAACGGAATCCTTTTGAATGTCCCTGTAATTGATCTATCCATCCGATTTTCATAAAATTTGAAATGACTTGACAAAATTATGTTATAATTATGTATTTTAAATTTCAAACAATTCGGCTGGGTAGTTTTTGCGTTGTTATATGCGGACAGACGGACAGACAGACGGACAGACAGACAGGCAGACAGACAGACGGACGAACGGACTGAGCGACAACAATAGGTGCTACGTATTTACATAATTACGAACGCACTTAATAATTATATGTTTTAAATTTCAAACGATTAAAATGCTTTTAAAACTTTTTTCCCTATTGACCGTAATGTAACGGAATCCTTTTGAATGTCCCTTTAATTGATCTATCCATCCGATTTTCATAAAATTTGAAATGACTCGACAAAATTATGTTATAATTATGTATTTTAAATTTCAAACGATTCGGCTGGGTAGTTTTTGCGTTGTTATATGCGGACAGACGGACAGACAGACGGACTGACATACAGACGGACGGGCGGACTGAGCGACAACAATAGGTGCTACGTAATTACATAATTACGAACGCACCTAATAATTATATGTTTTAAGTTACAAACGATTAAAATGCATTTAAAACTTCTTTCCCTATTGACCGTAATGTAACGGAATCTTTTTGAATGTCCCTGTAATTGATCTATCCATCCGATTTTCATAAAATTTGAAATGACTCGACAAAATTATGTTATAATTATGTATTTTAAATTTCAAACGATTCGGCTGGGTAGTTTTTGCGTTGTTATATGCGGACAGACGGACAGACAGACAGACAGACAGACGGACGGATGGACTGAGCGACCACAATAGGTGCTACGTATTTACATAATTACGAACGCACCTAATAATTATATGTTTTAAATTTCAAACGATTAAAATGCATTTAAAACTTTTTTCCCTATTGACCGTAATGTAACGGAATCCTTTTGAATGTCCCTGTAATTGATCTATCCATCCGATTTTCATAAAATTTGAAATGACTCGACAAAATTATGTTATAATTATGTATTTTAAATTTCAAACGATTCGGCTGGGTAGTTTTTGCGTTGTTATATGCGGACAGACGGACAGACAGACAGACAGACGGACGGACGGACTGAGCGACAACAATAGGTGCTACGTATTTACATAATTACGAACACACCTAATAATTATATGTTTTAAATTTCAAACGATTAAAATGCATTTAAAACTTTTTTCCCTATTGACCGTAATGTAACGGAATCCTTTTGAATGTCCCTGTAATTGATCTATCCATCCGATTTTCATAAAATTTGAAATGACTCGACAAAATTATGTTATAATTATGTATTTTAAATTTCAAACGATTCGGCTGGGTAGTTTTTGCGTTGTTATATGCGGACCAACGGACAGACAGACGGACGGACGGACAGAGCGACAACAATAGGTGCTATGTATTTACATAATTACGAACGCACCTAATAATTATATGTTTTAAATTTCAAACGATCAAAATGCATTTAAAACTTTTTTCCCTATTGACCGTAATGTAACGAAATCCTTTTGAATGTCCCTGTAATTGATCTATCCATCCGATTTTCATAAAATTTGAAATGACTCGACAAAATTATGTTATAAATATGTATTTTAAATTTCAAATGATTCGGCTGGGTAGTTTTTGCGTTGTTATATGCGGACAGACGGACAGACATACAGACGGACGGACGGACTGAGCGACAACAATAGGTGCTACGTATTTACATAATTACGAACGCACCTAATAATTATATGTTTTAAATTTCAAACAATTAAAATGCATTTAAAACTTTTTTCCCTATTGACCGTAATGTAACGGAATCCTTTTGAATGTCCCTGTAATTGATCTATCCATCCGATTTTCATAAAATTTGAAATGACTTGACAAAATTATGTTATAATTATGTATTTTAAATTTCAAACAATTCGGCTGGGTAGTTTTTGCGTTGTTATATGCGGACAGACGGACAGACAGACGGACAGACAGACAGGCAGACAGACAGACGGACGGACGGACTGAGCGACAACAATAGGTGCTACGTATCTACATAATTACGAACGCACTTAATAATTATATGTTTTAAATTTCAAACGATTAAAATGCATTTAAAACTTTTTTCCCTATTGACCGTAATGTAACGGAATCCTTTTGAATGTCCCTTTAATTGATCTATCCATCCGATTTTCATAAAATTTGAAATGACTCGACAAAATTATGTTATAATTATGTATTTTAAATTTCAAACGATTCGGCTGGGTAGTTTTTGCGTTGTTATATGCGGACAGACGGACAGACAGACGGACTGACATACAGACGGACGGACGGACTGAGCGACAACAATAGGTGCTACGTAATTACATAATTACGAACGCACCTAATAATTATATGTTTTAAATTACAAACGATTAAAATGCATTTAAAACTTCTTTCCCTATTGACCGTAATGTAACGGAATCCTTTTGAATGTCCCTGTAATTGATCTATCCATCCGATTTTCATAAAATTTGAAATGACTCGACAAAATTATGTTATAATTATGTATTTTAAATTTCAAACGATTCGGCTGGGTAGTTTTTGCGTTGTTATATGCGGACAGACAGACAGACAGACGGACGGACGGACTGAGCGACAACAATAGGTGCTACGTATTTACATAATTACGAACGCACCTAATAATTATATGTTTTAAATTTCAAACGATTAAAATGCATTTAAAACTTTTTTCCCTATTGACCGTAATGTAACGGAATCCTTTTGAATGTCCCTGTAATTGATCTATCCATCCGATTTTCATAAAATTTGAAATGACTCGACAAAATTATGTTATAATTATGTATTTTAAATTTCAAACGATTCGGCTGGGTAGTTTTTGCGTTGTTATATGCGGACAGACGGACAGACAGACGGACGGACGGACTGAGCGACAACAATAGGTGCTACGTATTTACATAATTACGAACACACCTAATAATTATATGTTTTAAATTTCAAACGATTAAAATGCATTTAAAACTTTTTTCCCTATTGACCGTAATG